>SJYC01130876.1:0-17628 GCA_006408675.1 Madoqua kirkii | reverse complement strand
TGAAGAGCTGACTCATTTGAAAAGACCCAGATCTGGGAAAGATTGAAGGCAGGAGGAGAAGGGGATGACAGGATGAGACAGTGGGTTGGCATCACCAACTTGATGGACATGAGTTTGAGTAAGCTCTGGGAGTTGGTGATGGACAGGGAGGTCTGGTGTGCTGCAGTCCATGACATGAATGAGTGACTGGAATAAACTAAAGATGCACCCTTCACATTTGTTGTGCATAAACTATAGTTAGGATATGTCATTAATAAGGCACTATCATCTACACACACTATGCTTCTGCGAAGTTGTGAGGTTGTTCAAAATTTTCACCAGGTCTTTAAAATTAGTTACAGTGCATAAGATCCTCTGGGCTTCCCATCCAGATAGCTCAAGGGGACACACTCTTCTCTCTTTCTCTGTCTCCAGGGTATGTGATCATGAGGGCTAAGGAACCAATCCTAGTAGAAAAGAGATTAAATATATTTAAAACGTTTGCAATGGGTCTCTCAGGCAGTTTCATAAAAATCAGGAAGTTAAGCATCCACCCTCCAGTCTCACCATGTCCCCAGAGCTTTGTGCTCTATTGTAAGACCTGGAGCTTCTGGACCCAGCCTTGGTATGTAAGGAGACAATATAGTGAGCAGGTGTTTGGTGCCGAACTGTCGAACCAAGAGGAAGCCCCCAAAGTCTCAGCCTGAGCTTTGGAGACAGAGAGGACAGAAGGGACTGAAAGTGACAGGAAAGGCTGTCGAGGGCGCCTGCCCAAGGGGGTGACTGCTGCCACCAGATCTTGCTGATTTAGTAGGCAACCTCAGGTCTGTGTTTAAGTTACTATAGATTCCATATCTACCTCTTAGCCTCCACACAAGGTTACAAGAGTCAGAGGTTATTTCCAAGAAGCAAAGAGTGGTAGGAAGTAATGTGATCCTCTGGAGAAAACCTAGACTATGATATAAAAGGACATTTCCTGGAATGACCACAGTGTATGCTAATGGAATTGGAAACGATCACTGCAATTGTTTAAGTCCCTCTAGGAATGATCTCCAAGCAGAGCAACTGGGTCAGAAAGGCCATCTGTTGAATCTGCCACCCACCTCTACCCTGGACAACTGAATTTTGTCCTATCAGGAACAATGAAATTCTCGGCAAACCTGAGGATGAATACTCTAAAGATATTTTAACTAAGAAGAGCTTAGCATAGTCATCTTATTAAAATCTTTTCAGCCAATCTTTTCCAAGCTGACATCTCCTGGCTTCACTATTCTGAATTTTATGTCCAAGTGCCTCGCTCCCTTTTTTCCTCATAAATCCTCTTTCTGATTCCTGTTCTGCTCTGCTCCCTTAAATTCTGAAGTATAAGCATTGATTCCAAAGAGTCCATCTTGACTAAATGGAGGTAGGCACCCAGAACTTTGATATTTTTCTCTTTCTCAGTTTTCATTTAATCTCTACCCATTCCAGGATGTCTCAGGCTGGACTTGTTAACCTAAACGCCTCTGAATTTCCAGATTGTGCCTTGGAGTTTCAGAGATTTAAGCTTGAATCCCATTTCTGCTGCTGATTGGCTGTAAGACTTGAGGCACATTACAAATTCTCTAAGCTTCTCTTGCCTTATTTGCCAATTCAGGTGACAATATTAACTTGCAAAGCTTTTCTAAGGTCTAAATGCTACTTCACTTGCCATTTTCTTTGTGCCATGGCTGGCATATAGCAGATGTCCAAAAAAAGTGTTCTTTCTTCTTTACCATCCTACCTCATTTTCATGTAAAAGTATTTTCTGCCTTAGCTTGTATGAATTTCATTGTTAACCGCCATGTAAGTTGCCTGTTACCACATAGCTTACTTGACATGTAAGTTTACCACAGCTCTTCTGAATTTACTTTGATAAATAATGTGCTGAGCACTGATCATGGCCAAAGAAGAAACTGAAGAACACTGAAAGTCAACCTGCTCTTCAAGTGAACAGTGAGTTCATGGCACTGACTATTCATTTCATTGGTATTTGTAGCAAGAAAGAAAATGTCTGTGTATACAATTGTTTGTATTTCTCCAGGAAGTTTATTTATTAATTCAACTAAAGAGTCAGTACCTTTTTTTTTTTTGAAGGTCCATTAAACCTTGATTTCATGCTAGTTGCTGATAGTTGACAGTGCTGTATGTAGCCATCATTTAGAGCTTGAAATCTAGAGAAAAATCAGATCTTGATTCAAATCCAATTTTGGCCATTTTACTTTGAGTTTGATCTTAGAAATGTCAGAATTTTCTAAGCCTCTGTTTCTTCATCCATAATGTGGTACTGTTAATAGAACTTTATTCACAGATATTTTTTAAGGAGATAAAACATGCATGAAGTTAGCAACAGCTAGCTAAATAAAATTGAACTCTTACTCTTTCATTAAAAAAATTGCTGGGCACTTTCTGTGTGCTAAGATAACTTCTAAGCACTGTCTTGATGGAAGTCAACAAAGCAAAACCCTCACCCATTTTGAGTTCACACTGTAGTGGGATTAGTAGTGGAAAGATCAATGCCCTGGAAGTTGGGAGGCTAAAATTAACACATGGTTTCCACCCAGTAACTATCCTCTTCTAAGTCTTCATCTTCTCATCGACAGAATAAGCCCTAGTATTGCTGCTTTTTGTTCTCTGGATGCACCTGGACTCTGCCTTGTGATTGGGGTCATGGCCATGGTTGATGGTGAGCCAAGGTCTCCTCCCACCTAAATCCACAGTAGTTGAATTCATAGACTTATAAGGAATGGTAGTTTCTGACTATTTTGAGCATCAGTGCTTTGATTTCTTATCCCAGCAGCTAAGAGTAACTTTACAGACAGCCGTTCCTGTACCCTCCAGTTCTCTCTGGAATTCTGTGAGCTGAGTATCATTTATGTGTTTTTTGGATCAAGCAAGGCTTCCAAAGTAGGAAGATCAAAGGAGAAAGTGAGATGGTATCTAAGTTTATCAATTATACGCAACTGGAAATTAAACAGGAAAAAGGAAGGAAAAAAGGAGAGAAGGAAGGGAAGAGAAAAGGAAGGAAGGAGGAAGGGAGGGAAAAGAAAAGGAAGAAAGGAGGAAGGGAGGGAAGGAAGGAAGAAAAAAGATAATACAATAGGAAAGGAACTAAGAAGGACAAGAAGAGAAGCTGGAAGAAAAGTTGAAACATTAGTGAGAGCCCCAGCAGGAAAGAGGCATATAAGGAAGTGTTTCTTTAAAGACCTACTCATAAGAGGTAAATGAAATTAAGTATAACCAATTTAGATATCTGTTACAGTGAATTATATGCATTGTAGTGAAGATGTTTCACAACTCTTAGCCTGAAGAAGCAAGGCAAAAAAATTTCAAAGATTTTCTCTTAAAAAAAAAAAAAAAAGTTGAGAGGAAACCAGGGACCAGAAGGAAATGACCTCTGGAGGAGTTAACTCTATTTGATTCTAACCTTTCTCTTTTTTGAAAAATATCTTCCCAGGTGCAGTCATTAGCTTTTCCTCTGTTCATTTCAGGAATTTAAAGGAACCCCAACTTTCCCCTTCCCTCCATACACAATGCCATTGAAGTCCCTGAAGAACAGCAGTAGCATGCCCCCCACCTTCCTGCTGAGTGGCATTCCTGGCCTGGAGCACATGCACACCTGGATCTCCATCCCACTGTGCTTCATATACATAGTCTCCATCCTGGGCAACTGCACTATCATCTTTATCATTAAAACAGAGCCCTCGCTCCATGAGCCCATGTACCTCTTCCTGTCCATGCTGGCTCTGACTGACCTGGGTCTGTCTCTTTGCACCCTCCCTACAGTGCTAGGCATCTTTTGGGTTGGGGCACGAGACATTGGCCATGACGCCTGTTTTGCCCAGCTTTTTTCATCCACTGCTTGTCCTTCCTGGAGTCCTCTGTACTACTGTCTATGGCCTTTGACCGCTTTGTGGCCATTTGCCACCCCTTGCACTATGCTTCCATTCTCACCAACACAGTCATTGGCAGGATTGGCCTGGCTTCTTTGAGTCGCAGTGTAGCACTCATTATTCCTTTACCTTTTATGCTCAGAAGATTCCCATATTGTGGCTCCCCAGTCCTCTCACATTCCTACTGCCTCCACCAGGAAGTGATGAAGCTGGCCTGTGCAGACATCAGAGCCAACAGCATTTACGGCATGTTTGTCATCATTTCTACAGTGGGTATAGACTCAGTGCTCATTCTCTTCTCCTATGCCCTGATCCTGCGCACCGTGCTGTCCATCGCATCCAGGGCCGAGAGGCTCAAAGCTCTTAACACCTGTGTTTCCCACGTCTGTGCTGTGCTCCTTTTCTACACTCCCATGATTGGTCTATCTGTCATCCACCGCTTTGGAAAGCAGGCACCTCATCTGATCCAGGTGATTCTGGGTTTTGTGTATCTTCTCTTCCCTCCTCTGGTGAATCCCGTCGTCTACAGTGTGAAGACCAAACAGATCCGCGATCGCGTGACCCACGCCTTTTGTTGCTGCTGCTGCTAAGTCACTTCAGTCGTGTCCGATTCTGTGCGACCCCAGAGATGGCAGCCCACCAGGCTCCCCCGTCCCTGAGATTCTCCAGGCAAGAACACTGGAGTGGGTTGCCATTTCCTTCTCCAGTGCATGAAAGTGAAAAGTGAAGACTTTGAGTTGTATCCAACTCTTGGCGACCCCATGGGCTGCAGCCTATCAGGCTCCTCTGTCCATGGGATTTTCTAGGCAAGAGTATTCGAATGGGGTGCCATTGCCTTCTCCTAGCTGGGTATAATCTTGGAGGCATTGTTTTTTTTTAAATGTACCCTTACTCTTCTATTCTTTATAATATCTAAAGTGCATGAAGTGGAAGAGATTGTTATTTATTTACTGAACAAATAAGTCACAGCTGTCATGGAATCCTCACTGTGGTATCAAGGAAATACATGGCAATATGACATGGTGGCTTGTATTTTCCAAAGAAGGCCAAAGAGTTACGTCTCATTCTCAATTCTCTTCCAGAAATGCCTGAGTTCTCCATCAGGGGATGGAGTATATAGCTTCTCCCCTTGTAACTGGGTAAGACTCAGCAAATCAATGGATTGGCTGTTGAGGTAGCAATGCTATAAGACTTCTGAGGTTGAGTCATAAGACATGATATGTTATTCATTGATATTTATTCTCTTTCTCTCTCCCTCTTTTTCTGTCTCTCTTTTGATATGTATCTATAGCTCTCCCTCAGTGCTTGCTTTTGAAACTTGGCCATCATACTGAGCAGAAGCTCAAACCACATGGAGAGGTCACATTTAGGTGTTTTAGTCAATAGTCTCAGCTGAGGCCTCAGACTTGGTTGGATCATTATCAACTACTAGTGTCAATGAATCTTCAAATTATTCTGACCCTTAACCTTCCTGTCTTTCCCACTTGCACCTGGTAAAACAAACAATGTACTCTGAGCCCAGCCCAAATTGCAGATTTGTAAGTTAAATGGATATGTTTTTTGTTGTTGTTGTTTGTAAGTGTGTATGTTTTTAAGACACTACCTTTTGGGATTCTTTGTTAACTATGTTAACTGTATTCCATATGTTAACTGTGTTAAAGTGAAAAATGTTGGTATAGAAGCTAAAGGAAAGTATCTTTCTCCAGCTAGGGAAAGAAGTGGAATGAAAGGTTTCCTTGAGTTGGCATAGAAGGCAGCCTTCAGAGATGTATCTTAGTTAGACAGGCAAACTGGAAAGTGATGGTCCAGCCTGAGAGAACAGCATTTGCTAACCTGACGCAGAGGTGAGAGAGAGGACACTGTCTACAGGAAAATATCTGGAGTTGTTCTTATTGCCATTGTTCTTCCCTAGCAAGTCAGAGAACAGTAGATAACGTGGGGGTGGGTGGTGGTAAGTGGACTGAGATGGAGGCACTGACCCTATCATGATAAGCCAATGAACTAAAAGGAGAGAATTCCTTGCACCCTCCTATTTGTGCACTGCAGCTCTACTACATTGCTCCATATTTTTTTAAATGGATTTTTGAATAATACTTGTCAGAACAGTATTTGTAATTTTGACTTGGAGCTATTTGCAAGGAAAGCAGGCCTGGATAAGATACGACCAAGGGTAGTTTTGAACATCTAGAGGGAAGCATGAGGATGTTGTGTTCCTGCATAGTTTTAGTTCAGGGTCTAGAAAGAGAGTGACAGAGAGCCAAGGATAGAATTCTCTGCTAGGACCTTTACGTGGAGCCTGTTCTCTCTCACTGGAAGTTAGTCTCATTCAAGGCTACCTATCACATTTGGCATTTAACATTTGATACATCATGTCCCACTGCCAACCAGTGCTTCATCCAGTCTGGCATGAGAAAACTGCTTTCAATGACAGCTATGTGGGAACCTTAGATGATATCACTTGAAAGATCCAAGATTACTTATAGACAGCAAATAGAATATGTCCTTGAGTAGCATGAGTGGTTTATGGATTGAACCCATTGCTCATGTGTTTCCCTCATTGTCAGGCAGGTTATTTGTCACTAGTTTCACTTAGGAAGCCCCCACAAAACTTCAAAACAACCACAAAGCCACTACAAATACTGAAGCATGCATTGCAACTCCACATCTGGGAACAATATGTATGCCATCTACAGGCAAGTTCAGTCTTTCAGTGGGAGTCATGTTCTCTTATATCTTATAATGAAGTAAAGAGTTATTGTGATATACTAGTCAGTAGAGTAAACTTGGAGTCAGTTTTGAGAAAATTCTGCATTCTCACTGTGAACTTAAGAACTTTTTCTATTAAAATGGATCTAACAATGTCTATCCCACAAGGCTTTTTACATAGTCCAAGTATTATATATATGTATATATTTACATATATATATATATGACAGTTTCAAAATAAGTCTTAGCATGTTTTTTAGCTTCAAATAAATTTTAGTTGCTTTCATTCCTAAAACAAAGCCTAATGACACAGAATAAAACATACCATGGAGAATGTTTAATCAGTCAGAGAAGAACCTCTGAAACAGCCTTGAGGTGAAGGAGAACCACTTCCTTCCAAAACAAATGCAAAAGTTTCCAAGGGGAATGTCCTAGCTGATTCTTAAAAGCAGAATTTAAATAGACAAAACTCTGTGCTTTACTGTGCTTTGCCTAGTCATTCAGGCGGGTCCAACTCTTGACGACCGCATGGTCTGTACCCCACCAGGCTCCTCTGTCCGTGGGATTTCCCAGGCAAGAATACTGAAGTGGGTTTCCATTTCCTTCTCCAGTGGATCTTCCTGACCAGGGATTTGAACTGGGTTCTCCTGCATTGCAGGCGGATTCTTTACCAGCTGAGCTACCAGGGAAGCCCAAACTGTGTATGAAGGAATATTCCCTCAGTCCACAAGTATTTGTTGAGTGTGGGTTCTAGGCAGAGTCTGCATCCTAGAGGCACAGGAGGCAAAATATTAAAGAAAGACTTTGTTCTTGGTTTATTTTTTTATTTTATTTTTAATTGGAGGATAATTGCTTTACAGCATTGTGTTGGTTTCTGCCAAACAGCAGCCACAGATATACCTATGTCCCCTCCCTCTTGACTATCCCTCCACCTCCTTCCCCCTCACTCTCCTCTAGCTTGTTACAGAGCTGAGAGACACAGACAGTAGAAAAATCAATGAGTAAACATTTCAGACAGCACCAAGTGCTCTGAAGAAAACCAAATAGGGGGGTTCAATAAAATTCTAAATTATGTGAGATATGAAATGATTGAAAGGAAAAGCATTCCAAAAATGCAGAATAAATATCAATGGTCTGAGGTGGGAAAAAAAAAAAAGACAAAGAAAAAAAAAACAAAACTAAAACGTTGTAGGAGAAAACAAAAAGACCAGTGCCAGTATGGCTAGAGCTAAGTGAGTAAACACTAACAGTGGCAAATTAGAAAGCAACAATTTGATACTGAATACAGGGGACAGGAATGCTATGCAAAGCTGATGTTTTAAAGTCACTGTCAGAAAAGATTCCTTGATTTAGGATTCCTTGATTCCTTGACTGAGAGTTTAAAATGTTCTGAGGGACCTAGGATGAAGTCCTTTTTATCTAATATTGTAATTGTTAAACTTTTCAAGTTTGTAACCCAGAAATGATGGGAAAAGGAAAGAAATGAACTGCACCTTCCTGTGAGAATTCTGAGGCTCAGACTCTTCTGAAGACATTTAAAAGTACCAAAATTTGGTTCACTCATACTCCTTGTCACTATTTATCAAATTAAGTGCTCTATTCATAATGTATTCTTGACTTTATAATAAATTCCATACTGCACAGCTTTTCACTCTCCCCCCAGTCTTCCATTAAACAGTAAATGCTGTGGCATTGGATACACTGTGTGTGCTTAGTTGCTCATCCATGTCCAGCTCTTTGTAACGCCATAGACACTACCCTCCCAGGCTCCTCTGTCCATGGGATTTTTCAGGCAAGAATACTGGAGTGGATTGCCTTTTTCTTCTCCAGGGGATCTTCCTGACCCAGGGACTGAACTTGCATCTCCTGTGTCTCCTGCATTGCAGGTGAATTCTTTGATCTGTTGAGCCATCCAGGAAAGCCTTGAGTGTATTGTAGATGCCAATAAATACTGGTCAACAGTTTATTGTCTAAATATTCAGTTCTTGTCTCTTGTTGTTGTAGGTCAGTCACTAAATTGTGTCTGACTCTTTGCAACCACACAGACTGCAGCATGGCCAGGCCTCCCTGTCCCTCACTATCTCCTGGAGTTTGCCTAAGTTCATGTCCATTGAATTGGTGATGCCATCCAACCATTCATCCTCATCTTATCTTCGACATATGTTAGATAGCTTCCCTAAGACCTTTTCTCGGATTTGTTGAGTCTTTACACAATACACAATGGGGTTCATTAGGGGTGGCAACAACAAGAATATGTCTGCAATAAGGATATAGCAAGGGGGTTTTTGTGCTTGGCAAAGCGGTGCATGGCAGCCAGTGTAATGATGGGCACATAGAAAATGAGTACAGCACTGAAGTGGGAAACACAGGTGTTAAGGGTCTTAAGTCTCTCTGCCAAAGATGCAATGCTGAGTACAGTCTTCAGGATCAATGTATAAGAAAGAACAATGAAAGCCAGATCCAGCATAGTGCAGAGAGCAACAAAGAAACCATAGATGACATTGATCTTGTTGTCAGAGCAGGCCAGCTTCATGGTATCCTGATGAAGACAGTATGAGTGAGAAAGGACATTCTTCTGACAATATTTCAACCTCCTTAGCGTGAAAGGAAACGGAAGCACTAAGAGAAGGCTCCTGGTGGCTAAAATCGGTCCCATTTTAGCAACTCTGTTGCAAGTGAGTAGAGAATTATATCTCAGGGGATTGTGAATGGCAAGAAAGCGATCCAAAGACATAACCAGCAGTACTGAGGACTCCATGACTGTGAATCCATGGATGAAAAATTCTTGAGCAAAGCAGGCATTGGGTGAAATTTCCATGGCATTGAACAAAAAGATTCTCAGCATGGTAGGGAGAGAGGAGAAGGACAGGCCCAGGTCAGAGATAGCCAACATGGCAAGAAAATAATACATGGGTTCATGAAGTGAGGGCTCTGTCTTTATGATAAAGAGAATGGTACTGTTGCCCATGATGGCAACCAGGTATAGGAGGCAAATGGGAATGGAGATCCACTCGTGGGCATGTTCCAATCCTGGAATTCCAATCAGAAGGAAAAGCTGGACCTCAGAGTTATTGAGAACAGCCATGAGAAGTGAGAATATGAACTCTTTAGCCAGATCTGAAATCACATAAACAAGAAGCAGTGAGACTTTTGGATAAAGCTCAGTGCTGGACAGGAGTGGGGAGGAGCAGAGGGAGATGAGCAGTTTTTCTTACACTATACGCAGAAGCATATATTTGACATAATATTAATAAAAAGGAACTGCAAACATTCATCAAAAAGCCTTAAACATTTCATGTCCTCTAACATAGGAATTTTACTTATAGTAATTTATCCTCAGGTGGTGATTTTCCAACATTTCTACCCAAATATGAAACTCATGTCAAAGCAGAGCTGCTTTGATTGAGTTATTGACAGATACTCAGAATCTTTTCTACAGCTTTTCCACCTGATCTTCAGTAGTTCTCCTACACAGAGATCTCTATAGATATCTACAGTATGGTGAATATCAAATGCTAGAAAGTAAATTTATAAACTAATTTAATTCTTAAATTTATGATCTTGGTATTTATTACTCTATTTAACACATGAGCATAACACCACTCTAGGCTCAAAAAATCATGAACAAGTATCTGTAATATATTAATATTGATGATATAGTGGTTTTCAAATGAAAAGCTAAGAGAAATGAAACATGGATACACCCTGGGGAGTTATGTATCCATAATGCCTTCATTTTCCTACACAAAATATGATAGTTTCTAGCTCAAACACCTTTGAGCCACACTTCAAGTTATTATTTATTATTTCAAGAGAAAATGTTGAAGCCATACATTAGTATCACATTCATGTTTTCCTTGGTCAATTATCTTATATTTTTATGTCTATGACAATTAGTCAAAGAAATTCAAAATGAAAAACATCCCAATCATTCCATTTACCTTTGTAAGGTAAAAATTTTAAGTCCACCTATGCATTAAACTAAATTTTGATTTTGTTTTTAAAGTCTCTTACATGAATGTGAACAAACTGGGAGACAGTGAATAATAAGGGAACCTGGCTGCAAAGAATTGGACCCAGCTTATCAACTGAACAGTGTCATTAAAGAGTTCACAGATTATGCTTTCAAAGGTAAAATATACAGTCTTGCAGCTTTATGAAATTTTTGAGCTTTAAGATATCCCAGTGTTAGATAATTGATATAAATTACCAGAGAAATACACATATTTCACATATTTAAGCTAACCATCATAAATCCCATTTGTATTTGGTAAACATAATGACTACATGCATATGTAAAAACAACTTATTAAATAATTATTTGCACAAAAATAATGGCAAAACACAAAAATAAAGGGAGTGACAAAGGAAGTCAAGAGTTCATGTGAGGCATTAACCTCATTAGAGAATTTATTTTAAAGTTCAAATTGCAACAGATGATGAAAAATCATCAGTTCTCCAAGGGAAAATATAGGGGACATTGGAAATCATTTGGCTAAATTAAAGTTTGATTGTGAATTGATATTTTATTTTGTAATTTTTTTTCTCTTTATTTTACTTTACAATACTGTATTGGTTTTGCCATACATCAACATGAAAGAAAAACATCAATACAGTATTTTGTAATTCTTTAGAGGATAACCAAGAAAATGTAATAAATAGCCAGCAGCCCTTTGTTCATATTATATATCAACGTTTGGGGGTATTTTCTATGCAGTTCTGTTTTGTCAGCTTGTAAATGAGCCTCACCTGCCGCAAGCAGGCCCCTAAGCAATCGGACAGATTTTATATCCCACCATGGCAGCAAGCCTCCTGCCATGTCCACATAAAGTGCATTTTGGAGATGGTAGTAGATTTTCAAATGCTTTAAACCTCATTCTGTATGAATCTGTCAAACTTTGCCTATTTAGCAAATTTTATGCTGATCCTTCCACCCCAGGAGGAAATCCTCATTTCCCAAAACCATATATCTCTTTCCTTTTTCACTTTTTTTGGCTAAAGGGTATTGCTTTTGGTCTTCCAGGGAGTATTTCTGCTGTGCAGTTTTTACTATAGTCTCTTCTATACTTTTATAATGTACTGTTTTCATGTATACCTACCCAACCAAACCCCCATCATATACACGGACTGCTAAATACTATAAAATAAAGATGGAATTTTATTTGTCTTCACATATCTGCCATCAACATAGTTTCTAGAATATGAAAGTTTCTTGGGAGGCATGCAAAGAGTGAATGTGAATGGAACAAATATAAGACATAGAATCATTTCTTAGTGCCATCTCCCTTTCTTTTGTAGTGGTAAACAAGGGATATTTATGCTCAGTCCATTCACGTCATTTTCAGTGGTAAACTTATTTGTACACACTATGCTTTTGAATACAGAGTCTGAACTTCAGGAAAAACAGCTCAATAGAAATATTGGTCATCAGTTCAGAAATATCGAACTGGTAATTGATATCTATGATCATTGGAGTAGATGAAATCCCCTAGGAAACTGTGCAAAATACAAAACTGAAATCTCAGATTGAACCCTGAAGAGTAGCAAGATTGTTGAGAGCATCTTGCTCAAGAGTATCCAGACATCAGGAAGAAAAATTAAAAGAGGGGGATATAGTTTATCCCCATAGACTATTTCAAGGAGATGGTCATCAGTTCAAACATTACCTAGATTTCTTAGAATTTCCATTCTTTAAGGTAAGAAATAAATGCTCAAGTCTGATACAGAGACATCTGGGTATATGCCTCATCTTTGCAGATTACCACCTGTGTGAACTTGGGTAAGCTTCTGGTGTTTACGCTTCTATTAAATATTGTAAACAATAATACCTATCTAACATAGTTATCTTAGAAAGTCTGATATAGTTTTTGTATACTGAATGTATTAGTAAGTATCAGCTACTATTAAATATTTCAACAAAAATTTCCTAACCATTTCTTCTTCACATCAATTCCTAGACTGGCCAAAGAAGGTTTTTTTATTTTTTCAGTTGACATTAAGGCTTGTTATTACTTTTCATATTATCCAATAAATGGGATCCTGCTAATATCAGATTTAATAAAATTATTTTTAACCTTCAGACCACCCAACCCCATTCATACTCCCTTTACACACATACACATACACACACACGAACACACACAGAGTCTCTCTCTCAAGCTACTTCCTCCCCATTGTCAATTCTTCAGATATGAAGTGTTTCACAAAGCCTTAGCTTAGAGTTTTCAAGCAGAGTTTTAACTACTTGCACATACCAATACTGGATGCTCAGTATATCCCTGAATGACAAGAGCAAAAAATTTCAACTTTAACATTTAATTTATCTAAATGCACCTACTTCTATTTCCCTCTGGGATGCGCCCCTTGGGTGGAATAAAAAAGTAGCCAGCTCTCTGTAATCTCCCAGGAAACTTAAGTAGAAAGGGTTTGACATAGAACATTAACTCTTTGGTACCCAGGAACCCCAATAGAAGCTAGAGACCAATTGAGGCAAAATACAATTAGAAAACTACCAAAGTTAAAAGCATGCTGGAAATCATATTGATTAAGGATGCCTGATATGTGTCAGTCACAGAGACTCAGCAATATAAACAAAAGCATAGCCTATTTGTTATCAAAATATTTGAGTTCTAATCTGAGATCATATCATCTACCTATTACTTCAGTATTATCATCAACAAAATGAAAAAATAATACACAAAATATCAAATGTTTAAGAAGGCACTTTATAAACTATAAGGTAGTTTATCAGTGATTTCACTAATTTGACCCATTTTTGGCAAATGTGATCAGATGAGCCTTGAAATAGACATGTTCTGCCACTTCCTGTTAGATTTCTAACCAAGTATTCCAAAGTTATATGCACTCCAGGCTGATGTAAAATAGTAAAGATGGAAAGTTAGATTAAATAGAAAAGAATCACATATAGTAAAAGGGGTGAATATGTGAGTAAACATAAAATATTTTTGTCCTTTCTCATTTGCTAGGAAAGATGATTTACTTTTTAAGGTAAAAAATACACTACATTGAGAGATTTGTAACAAAGGTAGAAATATGTACTCAGCAACAATTGCATACAGGTCAAAATAAGATAAACAAATGTATACTGTTAAAAGTGTCTTACGTTACCTATGGGGTAGTATAATATTTTATTTTGTTTTTTCAAATTTATGTTTTAATTGGTGAAAAATTTCTTTTTAATGTTGTGTTGGTTTCTGCTGTGCAACAATGCAATTCAGCCATAATTATACATATACCTCCCTCTCTATTGAGCCTTCCTCCTCTCTTCCTACCCCACCATTTTAGGTCATCGCAGAGCTCCAGGCTGGAGGTCGCCTTGTGTTATGCAGCAACTTTTCACTGGGTGTCTCATTTGCATACTAGTGTATATATGTCAGTGCTTTCCTCCATTTATCCCACTCTCTTCTTCCCCTACTGTATCCACAAGCCCATTTTCTACATGTGTGTCTCCATTTCTTCCCTGTAAATAGGTTCATCAGTATCATTTTTCTAGATTCCATGTATATGCATTAATATATGACATTTGCTTTTCTCTTTCTGACTTGCTTTACTCTGTATAACAAATTCTAGGTTCATCCACCTCACTAGAACTAACTCATTTGTTCTTTTTATAGATGAGTGTATTCCATTGTATATATGTACCACAGCTTCTTTATACATTCATCCATAGATGCATATCTAGGTTGCTTCCACAACATGGATATTGTAAATAATGCTGCAGTGAACATTGGAGTACACTGTGTCTTTTAGAATTGTGGCTTTCTCAGCGTATATGCCCAGTAGTAAGATTTTTGGGTGGGGTAGAACGTATTAATTCAAGGGTGGACTCTGATAAGTTAAGGTTGCAGATCATAACCCAAGGAGAAACTACACAAAACAGAAACAAAAAAGTATAGCCAAACAGTCAACTAAATAAATAAAATGGAATACCAAAACTTACTTGAACTGATCTGAAGATTCAAAAGAAGTGAGTAAGTGAGTAAAGTTGTGACAGAGAAGAGAAAACAGATGACATAATGAGGAAACAAATAAAATAATGACAAACATAAAATCAAAGTATTAAAAATTGTATTAACTATATTGGGCTAAAGATTCCAAAGAACTGTTGTCACACAAGATTAAAAAACATTCTGACTACATTCATTTCTTGGGAAATAAAAAGACACAGATAAGTTTAGTGTAAAAGGATGGAGAAACTGTCATGCATTCCAATACAAATGGTAAAAATGACCGTAAATTCCAGGGCACATGGGATTTAAAGCAAGAAAAAGCAGAGGAACAAGAGATCAAATTGCCAACATCCATTGGATCATTGAAAAAGAAAGAGTTCCAGAAAAATATCTACTTCTGTTTTATTGACTATGCCAAAGCCTTTGATTGTGTGGACCATGACAAACTTGGGAAAACTCTTAAAGAAATGGGAATACCAGACCACCTTATCTGCCTTTTGAGAAATCTGTATGCAAGTCAGGAAGGAATAGTTAGAACTGGACATGGAACAAGAGACTGGTTCCAAATTGAGAAAGGAGCACATCAAGGCTGGATATTGTTACTCTGCTTATTTAACTTATATGCAGAGTACATCATCAGAAATGCTGGGTTGGATAAAGCACAGGCTGGAGTCAAGATTGCCAGGAGAAATACCAATAACCTCAGATATGTAGATGACACCACCCTTATGGCAGAAAGTGAAGAGGAATTCAAAAGCCTCTAGATGAAAGTGAAAGAGGAGAGTGAAAAAGTTGGCTTAAGACTCAACATTCCGAAAACTAAAATCATGGCATCTGGTCCCATAACTTCATGGGAAATAGGTGGGGGAAACAGTGGAAACAGTGACAGACTTTATTTTATGGGGCTCCAAAATCTCTGCAGATGGTGAATGCAGCCATGAAATTTAAAAAAAAAATCTTGTTGCTTGGAAGAAAAAATATCACCAAACTAGAGAATATATTAAAAAATAGAGACATTACTTTGCCAACAAAGGTCCGTCTAGTCAAGACTATGGTTTTTCCAGGAGTTAATGTATGGATGTGAGGGCTAAAACCTGAAGAATTGATGCTTCTGAACTGTGGTGTTGGAGAAGATTCTTGAGAGTCCCTTGGACTGCAAGGAGATCCAACCATACCGTCCTAAAGGAAATCAGTTCTTAATATTCTTTGGAGGACTGATGTTGAAGCTGAAACTCCAATACTTTGGCCACCTGATACAAAGAACTGACTCATTTGAGAAGACCCTGATGCTAGGAAAGATCGAAGGCTGGAAGAGAAGGGACTGACAGAGGATGAGATGGTTGGATGGCATCACCAATTCAATGGTCAGGAGTTTGAGTAAACTTTGAGACTTGGTGATGGACAGAGAGGCCTGGCATGCTGCAGTCCAGTTCATTTCAGTTCAGTCACTCAGTCATGTTCAACTCTTTGTGACCTCAGGAATCGCAGCAGGCCAGGCCTCCTTGTCCATCACCAACTCCCAGAGTTCACTCAAACTCATGTCCATTGTGTCAGTTATGCCATCCAGCCATCTCATCCTCTGTCCGCCCCTTCTCTTCCTGCCCCCAATCCCTCCCAGCATCAGGGCCTTTTCCAATGAGTCAACTTTTCTCATGAGGTGGTCAAAGTATTAGAGTTTCAGCTTTAGCATCATTCTTTTCAAAGAACTCCCAGGACCAATCTCTTTTACAATGGACTAGTTGGATCTTCTTGCAATCCAAGGGACTCTTAAGAGTCTTCTCCAACACCACATTCAAAAGCATCAGTTCTTTGGTGCTCACCTTTCTTCATAGTCCAATCTTCACATCCATACATGAACACAGGAAAAAACATAGCCTTCACAAGGGGGACCTTTGTTGGCAAAGTAATGTCTCTCCTTTTGAATATGCTATCTAGGTTGGTCCTAACTTTCCTTCCAAGGAGTAAATGTCTTTCAATTTCACAGCTGCAATCACCATCTGCAGTGATTTTGGAGCCCAAAAAAATAAAGCCTGACACCATTTCAACTGTTTCTCCATTTATTTCCCATGAAGTGATGGGACTAGATGCCATGATCCATGTGGTCACAAAGAATTGGACATGACTGAGTGACTGAACTGAACTGAACTGAAGTGAACTGCATCACTAAGTTAAAAGGAAACATTTTGCAATGATAAAAGCATCAGTTCATTAAGATGTCATAGCAATCTTAATATTATATATGTGTGCTCAGTCATGTCCAACTCTTTGGGACCCATTAAACTAGCCCGTCGGGCTACTCAGCCCCCAGGCTTTCCCAGACAAGGATACTGGAGTGGGTTGTCATTTCCTTCTCCAGTGGATCTCCTGACCCAGGTATCAAACCCATATCACTTGTGTCTCCTGCATTGGCAGGTGGATTCTTTACCACTAGTGCCACCTGGGAAGCCCTTTGTTTATGCATGTAATAAGAAAGGTTCAAAATACACAAAGAAAAAGTAACAGTACTAAAAAGAAAAAGACAGTTCCTTTTAATTTTTTATTTTGTATTGAGGTATAGCCTATTAACAATATTGTCATAGTCGAAGATGAACAATGAAGGGACTCATTACATATACATATACATATATCCATTTGCCAGAATATCCTTCCCATCCAGGCTGCCACATAACATTGAGCACAGTTCCCTGTGCTGTACAGTATGTCCTTGTTGATTATCCATTTCATCTGTGGAAAACTCAGCAGTAGCCACAGGACTGGAAAAAGTCAGTTTTCATGCCAATCCCAAAGAAAAGCAATGCCAAAGAATGCTCAAACTACCGCACAATTGCACTCATCTCACATTCTAGTAAAGTAATGCTCAAAATTCTCCAAGCCAGGCTTCAGCAATACATGAACCATGAACTTCCTGAAGTTCAAGCTGGTTTTAGAAAAGGCAGAGGAACCAGAGGTCAAATTGCCAACATCTGCTGGATCATCAAAAAAGTGAGAGAGTTCCAGAAAAACATCTATTTCTGCTTTATTGACTATGCCACAGCCTTTGATTGTGTGGATCACAATAAACT
>SJYC01130874.1:0-19500 GCA_006408675.1 Madoqua kirkii | reverse complement strand
TTTCTAAAGAAATAAGAAAAATGTAAAAGCTGAAAGGAAAAGTGAAAAGCAATTAGATATCTGAATGCTTTTTGAATCATTACAATTTAGAACATAATAATATGATATATGCAACATTCATCATTTACCAGGTACCAGACTTTGGGCTAAATATTTACCTGCATTAACTGCATTAATTTTTGCAAGAGCATGGTATATTTTATGAGTTCCCCCTTGTTATGGGGATTAAGAATTTAAAGCTTTGAGCAATTAGCTTTTCCAGGGACACAGAACTATAGTGTTAGAAACTTGAATCCACCCCAGACAATGTGTTTCCAGAGCCTACAAACTAACCCATTCAATTTAACAATTCACATTCTATATGTGGTCAAATATGTATTTATAAGAATATATTTTGAGAATTATTTTCTATAATAAAAATACTATAAAATACTGAAATGTTAAATAATAGGAAGTATAATATAAACCATGATATACAAGTAATATTAAATATGATTCACTCATGCAACACAACAGTCAGAACTAAGTGGTATTTGCTAAACACTAAATTACATGTTTAGGATTAAATGAAAATAAAGCATAGGCCTACTCTCAAGCTTATAGTCTAGTGGTAGGGAGAACAAACAAATAGTTAAATTCACTGAGTAAAGTACGGTAAGTTTAAGCATGAATGTAAGAAAGTACAAATAAAAGAATGGCAGTTTGCCTATTTTAGTGAAGAATCAGAGGAAAGCTTCCTAAAGGAAGTTAATCTAATATAAAATATGATTTAATGGAGAATAGTGAGTAACATCAGGCAAATCTACAAGTAGAAATACATGTTGAAACATATACTACTACCCTGGTTCATAAATATATATTGTGTGTGTACTACTTTGGCTTATTAAAAAGAGTTTAGGTCATAGATCATATAATATTTCTCAATGGTAGGATTGTGAATGATTTTTGTTATCTTTTAAAAACTTTTCTGTATTTTCCAGTATATTCACAAAAGTTTAATTATATATAAATATGTATATATATGACATCTATAATTTTTTAAGAAAAACCCAAATATATTAAATGCATTGCTTGAAATAACACCAAAATGCAAAGTCATCTACTAACAGCAACTACTATAGAGTACACTGATGAAAGTGTTTCAACATTGAGCAGGCAATTTTGGAACTGAGCAATTTAATTTTGAGTTGAATATGAAAAGTGCATTCAGAGGAATGAAAGACTAACACATATGGCAGGCTGCTTTATATACTGACCACCACAAAATGGAAGAATGATCACACATTTCTATGACTGCTCACTTAAAACGTTCAGAACTCAGAATTTTTTATACTTTAGAAAGGCCCTGTAACACTTGGGGCATTATCCTGTATTCTAACACAGTTATATTACTGAAGTGAAATGTGTTAATATTCACACAATTGAAATAAGTAATGTCCATAAGTATATTCACAACAGTTCATGTTAGCTTTGTTGTTTGTGGCTAATGCATTTGGGTATCAGACTTATGAAAATTTTAAATATATATATATATGTGTATTTTTCCAGATGTTTTTAAATATATGAATTGTGAGGTGTTGTGTATCTACAAAAAAAAAAACAAACAAACAAAAAAAGGAAAACTAAATTAATAAATTTAGAAATCTCTTCCAAAGAAACAATTAAAAAGCCATTGATATTGGTAAGTACTGGTGAAGGAATGTTTGGATGGTTAGCTTAGGGTGTGATGTGAGCTGTCTGCTCTGCCACAGGACAGTTTCAGAGTGATAGTCTCTGCTGTAGTGTGATGCTCTTTAAAGAAAAATATTTTTCTTTCTTGTTTCATAGTTCTTCATTTCCACCAGCCTTTCATAGCTGCTATACAAGCCCTCTTTCCTCTCTAGGTGTAGTAATGTCTGGACTCAAAAACATAAATATTGAAAAACATTGTTTGGTATTTTATGTCATTCCCTGGAGTCCTCAAAGAGTACTGTGTAACCTGACCTAGAACATGCCCAGTTCTGTGATAGTTTTTCTGCCTCACCCCATTTCTACAATTCTGCCTAAATTCACAAAATTCTCTTACTTAAGTCTCTTTCCTTAAGATTTTATTTTTTTAAACTCTGGGCTTACTAATAGGCTGCCTGACTAATAAAAATGTCTTCCATTCTTAATCCTTTTTTTCTGTGATGAGGTATAGGTATTTCATGTTTATACCTTGAGACTCTTGAACTTTTACGTAATAGTTGTATTCTATCCCATTGAAGGGGTTATAACCAAAGAGACATTTGGTAGCAACATGAAGATGGAACTTTGAAATCTGAAATACTGAATTGTGGCATGATGAAATATAAAGGTTTCCCACAAAATGCACAAGGCCAAGAGAGCTTCTGTGCTGTGAAGCTGGTCTTAGAGGCTAAAAAACCAAAACCAAATGTTATTTCCATTTGCACTACTTTCTGTATGCTCATACACTGATTTTTCTCCACTTAAAATAGTGGCTTCAGGCATATGTAACATTTAAGTGATTCTAGTGAGAAATCAAAAAAAAAATCTGAATATTCTGTATAAAACTGAAATCATACAAATAATATTCACTATAAACAATACAAGGATATCATTTCTTATGGTTAGAGAAAAGCAGGTTGGGGTTTGGGCAAAGCAGATTCACAGGGTTGTTAGCACTTGAGCTGAACAGAAAGCTAAGGCAAACATACCAGAATTTGAGAGTGAGGTTCCCTGTCTGGTTTTCCAGGCAAGAATACCAGAGTGGGTTGCTATCTCCTCCTCCAGTGGACCACGGTTTGTCAGAACTCTTCACCAGGACCCGTCCATCTTGGATGGCTCTGTGCAGCCTGGCTCCTAACTTCATTGAGTTATGGAAGTCTCATCACCATGACAACACTGTGATCCATGAAGTTACAATACTTTGGCCACCTGATGCAAAGAACTGACTCATTGAAAAAGACCCTAGTTCTGCGGGGAAATGAAGGTAAAGGAGAAGGGAATGTCAGAGGATGAGATGGTTATATAACATTACCAAATCAACAGACATGAATTTGAGTGAACTCTGAGAGATAGTGGAGTTCAGAGGAGCCAGGCATGATGCAGTCCATGGAGTCACAAAGAGTCAGACACGATTTAGGGATTAAACAACAACAACTCCCTGTCTGCTAGAAATAGGAAGCTTGCTTAGAGGGAGGAGATAAGTGGCTTAGGTTAGAGTATCTGTTTGGTCCATTGAGCTTACACATGAATTTCTGAGTGGAATTAAAATTTCATAACCCTTTGTGTGAAACAAAAGTTAGGAGAATTCTCCCAATATTCTGACAACACTGTACTGAGGTTACTTTTTCACAAAATAAATATTGTTAATAGAGGCAATCCACAAATGTCATATTCAGTTCAGTTCAGTTGCTCAATCGTGTCTGACTCTGCCATCCCATGAATCGCAGCACGCCAGGCCTCCCTGTCCATCACCAACTCCCGAAGTTCACTCAGACTCACATTCATCGAGTCAGTGATGCCATCCAGCCATCTCATCCTCTGTCGTCCCCTTCTTCTCCTGCCCCCAGTCCCTCCCAGCATCAGAGTCTTTTCCAATGAGTCAACTCTTCACATGAGGTGGCCAGAGTACTGGAGTTTCAGCTTTAGCATCATTCCTTCCAAAGAAATCCCAGGGCTGATCTCCTTCAGAATGGACTGGTTGGATCTCCTTGCAATCCAAGGGGCTCTCAAGAGTCTTCTCCAACACCACAGTTCAAAAGCATCAATTCTTTGGCACTCAGCCTTCTTCATAGTCCAACTCTCACATCCATACATAAATGTCATATTAAAAAGCATCAAAACCACTGTGCAATTCTATGGTAACAAGTACACAAAAAGGTCAAGGAGCCTAACAGCTAGGAAGAAAATTAACAATTCAAGAAACCAGGGCAAATAGAGAAGCTTCTACTGTATCCTGAGGCACAGTAGATAATGAAGAAGGGCACAGAATCAGAATCAGAACTACATTAGACTGTCAAGGCAGTGGAAAATAATAAAAAGCAATGTGTGATTTTATAAATTGCACTCATCGAAAGTGTAACAAATCAAAACCTAGAAAGTTTCATTTTTGTTAAGGAGGAAAAGGATTAAAGGGAAAAAAAACAAAAAGAGAAGTTCAGGGCATGTATCCAGAAGGAGGCAGGGGTCTCTAGAGGTGATCTAGGAAATAAAACCAGTGTACAATAATTACTCAGTTTTAAATTACAAATTTCTATGTGTGAACCTTTGTGCACACATGTAACTCTTCTGTTCACCAGCTCAACCAAAAATCTTCAATTCCCACTGGGAAATTTGACCACAGAAGTAAATTACTTTGTTCAGCTGAATGAAAAATAAAATTATTGTCATTTGTTTTGATAAGAATTATCATTTTTAAGCAGATAATTAACTTGTTTAACTGGATGGATGAAGATGGCTTCACTCTGTGTGTGTTTAGTCTTTCTGTGCTTTTAATATGCACAAAAGTCCACATAGTGGTTTTAAATGTTTGAAGACTGTGCTGTGCTGTGCCTAGCCACTCAGTCGTGTCTGACTCTTTGCCACGCCATGGACTGTAGCCTGCCAGGCTCCTCTGTCCATGGGAATTCTCCAGGAAAGAATACTGGAGTGGGTTGCCATGCCCTCCTCCAGGGGATCTTCCCAATCCAGGGATCAAACCTAGGTCTCTCCCACATTGCAGACAAATTTTTTACCAACTGAGCCACCAGGGAAGCCCCAAATGTTTGAGGGACTAATACACAATTAATTCAGTTTTAAATATTGTTTGTTTGTTTGAACTCTTCGATAAATTTAGGGGATTCTCGTCTTCCTACTCCTATAATTTAACTGAAATTGTCTTAGTAACTCCAGTGCCTGAGGATGACATGGATATAAATCCCTCTCCTACTTAAATATACTTTATGTACTGACAGTTTCTCCCCTTCAGTCCCACGATCCTCTAAGACGCCTCACATTACGGCTCCATGAACCTTTAGTCTGAAGTAGCTGGAGCATAGCCTGGCGGATCGTCCTGGTCTTCAAGCTGTAAATGATAGGGTTCAGTACAGGTGGCAAGAGCAAATAAACATTGGCCAAAATGCTACAGATCACCCTCGGAGTAGAGCTAAGGAGGGATGTGTAAAGGACAGGCTGATCATTGGCACATAAAAAATAGTGACAGCACAGATATGACATACACAAGTGTTGAGAGCTTTTTTTTGCTTCTTAGGAGCCACGATGCTCAGGACAGCACGGATTATCAGGACGTAGGAGACAAGAATGAACATTAAGTCAGTACCAGTCATGTAGAGCTGAAGAAACAAGCCCAAAAAGCTGTTGATCCAGGGATTGGAATAGGTATCTCTGATTATATCTGGGTGGTAACAAAATGGATGGGAAAGCTCCTTTCTTTCCTGGAAAGATATAGTCTTCAAGGCTAGAAGCATGGGAAAGATGAAAATTAGTTGTCGTATGCAAATGAATAGCCCGATTGCCATGATCATCATGTCTTTGAGGACAGTGGCATATTTCAGTGGGTTACAGATAGCCATGAAGCGGTCAAAAGCCATAATTGCCAGCACTGAGGACTCCAGGAAGGAGAAAGCATGTACAAAGAACATTTGAATGAGGCAAGCTTTAATGCTGATTTCCCGGGCATGAAACCAGAGAACCCCAAGAACAGTGGGGAGGGTCGTGATGGTCAGACACAAATCAGCAGCTGACAGCATAGAGAGGAAATAGTACATGGGCTTGTGGAGATGCTGCTTAACAAAGATGACAAACAGGATCATCATATTTCCCAAGAGAGCAATGATGTAGAGACAGCAGACAGGGATGGAGATCCAGACATGAGCAAGTTCCAGCCCAGGGAATGCAGTGAGGAGGAAGGTTGAAGGGGAGGATGTGGTGTTATTGAAAATCATCATGGTGGGTTGAGGACATGCCCTGAAAACAGAGATAACAATAATAGTATCTGTAATAATGATCGTTTTTCAAGCACTAGCTCTTCTATAAACTCTTTCCAAATTACATGTGTCTCTGTATTCAAAACCTCCAATTTAATCATGATACCTATCACATAATTCTACAGTATCTTAAATTTTTCTTATCAGATTTTTCTCTGTTTTTCTTTTTCTACCATCTCGCAATTAAAACATCAGTCTCTCTAGGTTCATCCCACCCTATTGCCCAGACCAGCCCTGACTTGAAGTAGGAAATACTTATCGACATGTCACACACACGCACACACACCAACAAAACAACTGTGATTACAACCGTTGGGTCTTAGTATTAAATCTCCAAGCTGGGACTTCTCTGGTGGTCCAGCAGTTAAGACTATGAGCTTCTGCTGCAGGAACAATGGGTTCCATTCCTGGTTGGGGAACTATGATCCCACATGCTGTGTGGTGCACTCAAGAAAAAAAGTCTCCAAGCTATATGAATTGTTATAGAAATAATGGAGAAGTGCTTAAGGGAACTTCTTAAGGGGACTTGTGGAAGCATACTTCATAATGTTCTTGCTGGAAGATGGGCTAGGATTTTATATCCAGAAATACCCTTGTACCTGAGTTATTAGCCATTCTCTCCTAGTGGACTCTATTAGAAATGTCCTTTAGGTATCAGAGCTTCTTTATTTCTTTTCCTTTAATGGAGTAGCTTCCTTAATTCTTCTCTCCTCTACTCCACATCATCTTGTGCTCTAATTCTGTTTCTCTAAATCCTGTTCCTGGTCTATTGAAATAACAAGACCTTGTCTTCCTTTTCTCCAAGCTTATACTTTAGTACTTCTTTCTACTCCTTCCCATAGGTCTCTACCATGTAACTTGTAACCAACTCACTGTGAGTAGATTGCCCTAATGAATCCTGTGAAAATTTTCAAATAGTATTCTAGATACATGATTTCAAGCATCCTAATCTAGGGATAGTGGGTGAAGCTAAACAAAATACTTGTATAAAAAAAATGTAAGAGGCCCTCAGCAAAATGAAATGAATGACTGTAAAAAGCATCAGTGGAATGGAAGTAGGGGCTAAGAGCTTAAACAGAGACACTCAGAGACAGATAGGATGAGGTGCTATCATAAACTGGGTCAGGTAGTTCACTGAGTGAGAAAGCCCATAGAATGATAGCTGTAAAACACACACATACACACACACACAGATGATGTCATATTTTCTCTATTTGAAACGTATCTCATAAAGGACAAAAAGATAATATGGGATGATATAAGAGGTTAGGAGGAAAGGAGGTTCATTTCAGTTCATTATGCTACTGGAAAAATTGTTTCCAGTGGGATAGGGATATGTAGGCAAGAGAAGGAGAAGGCTTTCTCTCCAGCTCACATAAGCCCATGCACTCTGGAACAAGTTATAGGGCAAAGCTCAGTGCCTAGTTTTGTCAAGATTTTCTCCATACTACCTACTAACGAGAAGAGTAGGCTAGTGCTTTATAGCACCAGTTGTCCACCTGACAGGTCAGGCAGAAGGCAACATCTATCAGTTCACATACAGAAAGCTAGACTGAATGACTTGGATAAGATCCACCCAAGTAAATAATGTAGTGAACCAAAGGACAGTATCACTGCTTACTGGCATCAGTAAAGTATAGACCAATCTCCACCTTCTTCTATTCATTTCTCAACACTGAAATCTATTCTTTCCACAATCTGGAACCCTGTCATGACAGATCCAGGCCATATTAACCTGAAACTTCACCTCCACTTCTCTGTACCACTTTATGGTTGGATCTTAACATTTGACTCAATCATGAGGTATGGCTGATATCAATTGGTAAGTTACATATGCAAGCACCATCTCCTTTTTCTGCCTCAAGTGTGAGTTTCTTAAAGGTTTTGAAATGACTGATTTTCTTATCTTAGTGATAGCTACCTAAAGGAGGATATGAAATAACACAAATCTTTAACTATTGTTGACTGATTTCTAAATGATCTTGACCACAGGCAGAGAGTTATGAGTTCTATCCCTTTTTCTCTTCCTTCCTCCTATTCCCTCACGTCCTTCATTTTTCTGTCTCAGTTTCTTCAAGGCTCCATCACACTCCTCTGTTTCTTCATCCTACGTTATGTTATAGTTTCCATCACTTCATTGATCTTCTCTTTCCCTCTTTCTCCTAGCACTTCTCACTTTTTAATCCCTTCCCTTCTGTTCCAACCCACTAATGTATTCTTACCTGCTCAAGTCATCAGGAAATAGCACCGACTTCTCTTCAATCCCACCACAGAGCAGGGACTAAGCCAGCTCCCAAGAGTGGGGGCTTTATAGGAAGATTAGTAGAGTCACCAGGCAACAGAGGGCTGGTGGATGAACTGGTTGGATCAAGAGTTATGGCGCTCATAAGACTATGTTCCTCTCCAACAGCTCAGACACATCTCCCTGACACGCTTCCAACCCTGCTCCCAGGCCCAGGCAAATTCCATATATCAGGGGTTGTAAGCAAAGCCCTAGCCCTGGGGGCTGACAGTAATGGGTGTCTTCAAAATCTGCCTGCCTGGGTCAGAAAACTGCAACCATTCCTCTTCACCCTGCCTTCGGCTACAGATTCTTAGCCTGGGATGCTCCCTGATGTCAGAGCAGGCTCAGGAGAGTGCAGAGAAAGTCATCCCTATGTTCTCAGCTCCAATACGTACTCTTTCTAACAAATCTTGTTGTCCTCCTTGTCATTCCTGTGTTCCTCCTCTTACTCAGGATCCCTTTCTAAGAAGCCATCTTATTATCTGAATCACATCTACAGCCCACCTACCATTCTAAGCATAATTAAACTAGCATTTGATGAGCTCATAACACTTGCTCACACAAAAATAATGCTAACACTTGAAACACATTATTGTATTTATTTATTATCTTGCTTATAAGTATTATTCTCCATTATTCCACAGTTGATGAAATTGAAACTCAAAGAGGTTTTGAATAACTGTAAAAGTTAGCTAGTTACAGACCTGATATTCACCCATGTCTATCTTACTCTAAAGCTGTTAATCTTAAACAATATGCTATACTGTCTTCTCTGGTCAACCGCTTCCACAGATATTTCCAAAAATGTGATTATAATACATATTTCTTGATTTATCCATTCCATAGATTGTTTGATTCTCAACTATGTGCTTATAGCTCATTTTAGCATCATTTTGACAAGAATCTGTCTCTGATAGTAGGCAGTAAATTAATTTCTTACTATATCTAATGGGCTTCCCAGGTGGTGCTAGTGGTAAAGAACCTATCTAACAGTGTAGGATACTTAAGAGACATGGGTTTGACCCATGGATCAGGAAGATGCCCTGTAGGAGGGCTTGGCAACCCACTTCTTGCTTGGACAATTCCATGGACGGTGGAGCCTGGTGGGCTACAGTCCATAGGGTCCCTAAGAGTCAGGCACAACTGAAGCAACTTAGCATGTGTAAACCATATATAATAATTCTTGATATTTTTAACCTTCTTGAAACATTTTTCCAACCATGACACACTGGGCAAAGGTGGAGTACCTATCCCAATGTATATCTAGAGAGATTAAGTTATAGCATAAACTTTTTATACAGCAAGTAATGTTTAGACTTATATGTAAATACCATCCTTTCCCACTGGCTCTTCTCAGCAAAAATGAGTGACTGGAAATTTCAAATGAGACTTACTAAAATTAAATGAGACAGAGAAGTTAGGCAGCAAGAAATCAATCTTGATAAAATAGAGTTTTCACTCATTCATTAATTCACAAAGGATATATCTTATGAACTATATTAAGTACATACTTGAGATAGACAGATGTAGCATAAAAAGGGTCTCTCATGGTATGGCTCTTATGAAGTATGTAGAATAGCAGGGACACATGCTATTAGGTAATTATAGCATATATACTGTGAGAAACTCTAACATAATAAAGGGCATGTCAGAAAAGCTTCTGGACAGAAATAAAGTTCAAATTTATCTCAAAAATTTATACAGAGTTCCCTATTATTCTAGCTCACTGAATTCATCATACTTTTTACTTGCTATTTATTTTTAATATATTTCTCTCTTGCTTCCAACCCATTATATATGCCTACACTATTTTTGGACTTCCTTGGTGGCTCAGACAATAAAGCGTCTGTCTACAATGCGAGATACCTGGGTTCAGTCCCTGGGTCGAGAAGATCCCCTGGAGAAGGAAAGGGCAATCCACTCCAGTACTATTGCCTGGAAAATCCCATGGATAGAGGAGCAAGGTAGGCTACAGTCCACGGGGTCACAAAGAGTCAGACATGACTGAGCAACTTCACTTTCACACTATTTTTATGAAATATATTTACAGAACATATAGATAAAAACTAAAGATAAAAGAAGACATATTCTATATTCATATTATATATTCAATATATGTCAGCATGTTTACAATGGAGCAAAAACAATCTGAGAATTTTTCTTAAATAATTTGTTAAAGATTGGCATGCAATGGAATACTAGTCAGCAATAAAGAGAAATAAACTACAAAGACCCAGAACAACATAAGTGAATCTCAAATGCATTACACTATAAAGTAAGACGTGGAAGATTATGTGCTGAAAGGCCCATGGCATTCTGGATAAACAAGAATTATATGCATGGAAACAAATTAGGGTTGGGCATAGATAGAGGGGTTGACTAAAGAGGCTGCTGCTGCTGCTGCTGCTGCTGCTGCTACTAAGTCGCTTCAGTCATATCTGACTCTGTGCAAACCCATAGATGGCAGCCCACCAAGCTCCCTTGTCCTTGGGATTCTCCAGGCAAGAACACTGGAGTGGGTTGCCATTTCCTTCTCCAATGCATGAAAGTAAAAAGTGAAAGTGAAGTCACTCAGTCACATCTGACTCAGAGACCCCATGGACTGCAGCCTACCAGGCTCCTCCATCCATGGGATTTTCCAGGCAAGAGTACTGGAGTGGGGTGCCATTGCCTTCTCCAAACTAAAGGGGCAGCATGAAGTAATTTGAGAGAGTGATATAATTTTTCTGTATCTATGTATCAGTGGTGGTTGCATGACTATGCATCTGTGAAAACTTAATAGAACTATATACCAAAACTAGTAAATTTTATTGTATATAAATACTGAAAAGCTGCTATGCACCATTTTGAGAAAGAAACATTCATATCTGTATCAAGTTAAATTTTTGCTTTCATCAAAACTACTATGCAATGGCATATAAAACCTATTAGGTGCTTCTCACCACATGTGACTATTTAAATCTTCATTTAAATTTATTAGAATTGAATATAATTTAAAAATTCAGCTCCTTGGTTGCACTAGCTAAGTATCAGGTGCTCAATAGCCATGTGTGGCTAGTGGTTACTATACTAACAACAGAGATTTAGAACATTTAACATCACTGCAGGAATTCCTACTGGACAGTGCTATACTTGATCCTCTTCTCTGACTTGATTGTGTTTGCACAAAAGTCCTAAGAGCCCACCCTACCCCCACAGAACACTTGAAAATCCACTGGCGAGTCTGCTTGGTCCTAACACTGTATACAACCGGACTGAGCAGAGGAGGCAGTAGCAGGTAGGTACTGGCCATGACTGTGTACTAGAAGAGCAGCATGGCACAGATATGAGAGAGGCAGGTATTGAGAGCCTTGAGTGTCTCTTTCCAGGAAGCAATGCACAGTACTGCCTGGAAGATTAGAAAGGAAGAGGCCAAGAGGAGCAAGGCATCTACCACAATGATGAAGATCACCGCCAGGAGGCCATAGATGCTGTTGAGACGAGACGGGTGTCAGCACAGGCAAGCCTCAGGGCATCCTGATGGAGGCAGTAGGCATGGGAGAGGGTGTTGAAGTGGCAGAAAGGTAACCTTTTGATGAGAAAAGGCACAGGGAGCACAATCCCCACTCTGCACAGCAGAACTGCTGTTCCAATCCTGCCAACGACTCCTGAGTGAGAATGGGAACATAGTGCAAAGGAAAGTGAATAGCCATAAAGGCAATCAAAGGCCATGACCACCAGAACACCTGATTCCACTCCCCTCAAAGGTGTGGATGAAGAACATTTCAGTGACGCAGACATCAAGGGTTGCTGAGCACCAGCTGAGCCAGTGAACACTGATCGTGGTGGGCATGGAAGACAATGAAAGGCTGAGGTCAGTGGCAACTAGCATTGCCAGAAAATAATACATGGGCTCATGGAGATGTTGTTCAACTTTGCTGACAGCTAGGATGGTGACATTACCCCGGAATGTGAAACTGCAAAGAAGACAGAGGGACAGGGCCAACCAGAAGTCCTTCTCTGGCATTCCTGGAATCACAGTAAGGGTGAAGGTCTGATGGTTACTAATAGTTTGGTTGAATGACAGCATTGTGAATCAAAGGTTTGACTAGGAAAAAAGAGAAGAACTCATTAAGCCAATCAGCTTCAATTAGAATCACTGACAATAAGTTTTGAGATGGTAACCATGAGAGGCAGTGACAAACATTTTATGTTTGTAGTCTGATACAGAAACTGATATCCCCACTCCAGTGAAGCAGTTCTATTACTGACCACCATATGCTAAAATATCTAGGAGACCAACAGCAAAAAACTTTAATCAACATCTAAGCTAATTGAAATACAATTCACCTAGAAATATGGAGTAATTGCTTGCCTCCTTCCTAAGGAAAAAATGATGCTGTACATTTATCTGGATCATAAAAACTGATGCAAATAACCAGAAAAGAAATATTATCAGGCACAAATAAGACATAAGGAGTGTTCACTCAGGTTTTCCACTTGCATGATGTGGGACAGAATAAGAAAGTATTCAAGGACTAAACTTCTGACTATCTGCATTCCTAGTAGTGTATGGGTACTAAAAAGACCTGATTATAGCAGGTGATGAAGGAAGCAATTATTTGGCTTTCCTCAGAATTTTATAAGGACCCACTATGATAGACAGAATAACAGTCTCTAAGGATGTTCACCTCCTAATTCTTGAAACCTGTGAACATAGTGTCTTGCATGGCAAAAGAAACTTTGAAGATGTCATTAAAGTTAACTGCTTCAGATGGAAGTTTATCCTGGATTACCCAGATAGGTCAAATCTGATCATTTGAGTCCTCAAAAGTGAAGATTCCCCAGCTGCAGAAAATCAGAGAGACAACAACTTGAGAGAGACTCAGCAGGACTTGTGAAGATGAAGGAGAGGGACCAAGAGCCAAGGAATGTGAGTAGCCTCTAGATGCTGGAAAAGGCAAAGGAGTAGAATTTTCCCTGGAGTCCCTTGAAAGGAATGCAGACTTGGTGAAACCTTGATGTTAGCCCGTGAGAACTGTGTTGTTCTTCTGACATGCAGAACTTTAAGATAATAAATATATGTATGCTGAGTCACTACATTCACGGTAATTTGTTGTGGGAGAAGAAGAAAACTAATACCCAGAGGAGCCAGAGGAGAGTTGCTTTAACCCCTTTTCAGAAATATTCCCAATCTTCCCATTCAGTCTCATTTACTCAGACCCTGTCCTTTTTCTTCATGGAAGGTAGACTTCTCTGTCCTAAGGTGTACCCGGAAAAGAATTCTGAGATCCATTTCTGTGTTACACCTGAAAGAACAGAATGCCAGATAGAACTTGCGATGAGTTTTACAACTAACAATTGATCCAGTGAGGTGAAATCTGTCTCTGGAGAATCTCCCAAAAGACAGATTCAAACATTACTCAGATTGATGAAGTCACTGGCCTTGGTGTTGAGAACACAGTTGGGTTTAGTTTCCCTCTTCTTGCATAGAGATCTCTCATTCTTTGCATTCGCACTACTGTGCAGCTACTTTAGTAATCCCCTTGAGTTTCCAGCAGCTCTATTTCCCATTGTAATTCTGAGTAAGACCTAGATGAACTTATAAATCATTCTAGATGTTAGTGCCTAACAGTTGCAGTAACAAAGATCAGTATTAAAATCTTGGTGTCATACAATTAAATATCTTCTGTTTCAATTACTTGTTATCTTTAGGAAGATGTATCCAAATGTACAGCTGAGGTATCACTTTTGGGGGGTCAGTCTAGCCACAAATGTAAGAATTCAGGATTGAAGGTAAAACCAGTGCTATAATGGCTCTTAACCGTGTGTTATGATCCTTACTGAGCATCTCATAATGAGTTTCTAAAATAAAAGTGTTCATATATACACATACATGAATACAAGCGAAATTCTGCATAGAAATTAAGTGAATTCATATATTATTGAAGCTCATCTCAGGATTCATGTTAAAGAAGATGGAACAGAAGCCGGAGTCACAGAAAGAGCAAAGTCACTAGACAAAATCCAGGGTTGGACACAAAGGGCAGAAACTCTGGATGCTTGGGAGTAAATGCAGACAGGAAAGAGTTGCTCCAAGTTTCTTGAGAGTCGATAGCTTAGTGCCGCACTGTCCACTCTGGTAGCCCCTAGAGACCTGTGCCCATTTATCTTTATATTAATTAAGCTAATTACATCATCAGTACCTTAGCTGCCCTCGCTGTGTTTCAAGTATTCAGTAGCTACATGTTACCAGTGACTGCTGTATTTGAAAAGTACAGATGTAGAATATTTTCATCATTCCAAAAAATTCTATTAAGATTTGAAAAATTAATGATGCAGACTGCAGATTTAGAGAATACCAACATTCTAGCTGAACTCTTGCCAAATCCAAGTGGATTTAAGAGTCTTTCATACTGCATAACCTCTGCCTCTCTTTACCTATCTCTGTCTTTGTCTCTTTTGGGGGGAAATTTAATAGGAAAGTACCACTAAAACTGAAGATTCTGGAGAGAAACCACCTGGGTTTGAATCATAGTTCTATTCCCTCAGACAAGTTACTTTAGAATCTCTGTGATTTATTCCTCATCTTTTAAAAATGACTGGGATAGTTAAGAGTATTCACTGGGGATATTGGGCATTTTGTTAAGCACCAGACAAATTAACACTCAAAATTTAGCTATAATTAATGAGCATCTTTTTTTCTCTGAACTTTGTCATATTTGGTTAACTGTGAAAGTTAATCTCAAAAATATCAATAGGCTGTGGAATTTATTTACACACTGATAGACGTATCTACCTACCCATATATTATTAATGTATTTTAATCAAATTCTATATTATCTAAATCTTTGTATCCATCAGTAAATTTACTCTGTCACTCAGTATCAGTGGCTTGCATGCAGTGACTGTTGTAGTGCTCAAGATCATGAACTCTACTGATCTGTGCTCAGTGACTCTTCACTTAATCATGAATGCTTATCGTGAAGAATTTATTGGAAGCAGATCCTAGATAAAATAGACATGAAAGGATAATACACTCATAGAAATGACAGGTAGTGAAAATCAGTGAGAGAAGAGAGGAATAAAGAACATTGATTCTGAGGGACTAGGAGTACAAAACAAACTCCACACTGATCATCCGAGGAGCTTTATCACAGAGATTAACACAGCCCATCCAAAATTCAAGATGAGGTTTGCACGTAAGCCTGTTGATTCCTGAAGGTCTGATGAACCCAGGAAAAGCTTTCATGTTTAGCTAATTTACTGATAAATGACTTTGTTGAATGCCTACTAAGGTCTAGACAAGTCATAATAATCAGAGGATCAAAATGAGATTTTTTATTTTTTGCCTTCCAAGACCCTTAGCAAAGAACACATGAAAAACAAGATCAGAAAGAGTAGACTGTGTGGCTGGCATTGAATAAAGACAAGCTTTACAGATGGGTCAATAAGTTCACCTTGTTCACCTATGTATCTTCAACCGGACTCAAATTAACTCTGCCTCCATCAGTACTAGTGACAGACAATGGAGAAGATCAAACATAAACTTTCCGCTCAGCAAAAGGACAGAAACTTTATGGCTTAAGAAGAGTATGTGAGGAGGTGGAGGAGAAGTAGGAAATGAGATTTTTCCCTTTTCTACTTACAACATTAAAGAACACTGAAGTACCATTCAATGTTCTTTACCACCCAGACAGTCAAGGAGAAGAACTATTCCCTGAAAGACTGACTGAGAAATCTATACTCTTAAAGTGTCTGAGCTGTACTCTGAAACAGAGTTCTGGTTCCTTGGTTTGTCTTCTGAGGAACCATAGACCAGTCTTTCACTTTAAGAAGAAATGTATTTTCTATTGGCCTTGAGCTGGAACTTAGGAGGAAAGGGCAAAATTAGGGGGGATCTTGTTACTTCTCTAATTGACCTTTGGTAAAATGACACATTCTCTACCTAATTCTCTCATTTATAGTTAGAAGTGTTTAATAGTTTAATAAAATATATATATAAGTTCAGTTCAGTCACTCACTCGTGTCCAACTTTTTTGCAACCCCATGAATCTCAGCACACCAGGCCTCCCTGTCCATCACCAACTCCCGGAGTTCACTCAGACTCACATGCATCGAGTCCATGATGCCATCCAGCCATCTCGTCCTCTGTTGTCCCCTTCTCCTCCTGCCCCCAATCCCTCCCAGCATCAGAGTCTTTTCCAATGAGTCAACTCTTTGCATGAGATGCCCAAAGTACTGGAGTTTCAGCTTTAGCATCATTCCTTCCAATGAACACTCAGGACTGATCTCCTTTAGGATGGACTGGCTGGGTCTCCTTGCAGTCCAAGGGACTCTCAAGAGTCTTCTCCAACATCACAATTCAAAAGCATCAGTTCTTCAGCACTCAGCCTTCTTCACAGTCCAACTCTCACACCCATACATGACTACTGGAAAAACCATAGCCTTGACTAGACTGATCTTTGTTGACAAAGTAATATCTCTGCTTTTTAACATGCTATTTAGGTTAGTCATAACTTTCCTTCCAAGGAGTAAATATCTTTTAATTTCATGGCTGCAATCATCATCTGCAGTGCTTTTGGAGCCCCCCAAAATAAAGTCTGACACCGTTTCTACTGTTTCCCCATCTATTTCCCATGAAGTTAGGGGACCGGATGTCATAATCTTAGTTTTCTGAATGTTGTGCTTTAAGCCAACGTTTTCACTCTCCTCTTTTACTTTCATCAAGAGGCTGTTTAGTTCTTCTTCACTCTCTGCCATAAGAGTGGTGTCATCTGCATATCTGTTACTGATATTTCTTCTGGCAATCTTGATTTCAGCTTGTGCTTCTTCCAGCCCAGCATTTCTCATGAGGTACCCTGCATATAAGTTAAATAAGCAAGGTGACAATATACAGCCTTGATATACTCCTTTTCCTATTTGGAACCCATCTGTTCTTCCATGTCCAGTTCTAACTGTTGCTTCCTGCCCTGCATATAGGTTTCTCAAGAGCCAAGTCAGGTGGTCTTGTATTCCCATCTCTTCTAGAACCTTTCACAGTTTATTGTGATCCACACAAAGGGTTTGGCATAGTCAGTAAAGCAGAAATAGATGTTTTTCTGGAACTCTCTTGCTTTATCAATGATCCAGCAGATGTAGGCAATTTGATCTGTGGTTCCTCTGCCTTTTCTAAAACCAGCTTGAACATCTGGAAGTTCACTGACCTTTTTTTTTCTTTTTTTTTCCCCTAAAATCCATTTATACTACAGTTCCTACTTTCTGTGACAGCATCCTAGAAAAAGTACCACCCAAGTCTTGGTCTCCAACTTACCGAAAATCCAGTCTAGGAAATGAGAATCACTGCTGATGCTGACTGACAGCCACAGCAGTAAAACTGGGATTATAAACTAGCAGCATCTAGTCTAGAATCCCCTCTGTGGTGATCCTCTGGAGACAAGAGTAGCAGTCTTGCTGAAGATGTCCCCAGGAGCATAGACCATATAGACCCAGGCTTATGCAAACCTGTGATGACAAACATTCAAATACAGAATCAATCTGAATTTATGTGAATGGTACCTCACCAACTGTATCAAATTACAGATATACTTTACTGTCTAATCTTTACAATTCAGTCAAAAAAAAAAGAAGAGCGAGAGAGAGGGAGAGAGAAGAGAGGGAGGGTTGGATGCATGGAGAGAGAGGAAGGAAGGAGAGAAGAGAGAAAGGGAAAGAAATGAAAAGAAAATGTGGAGCTCAGTCTTCTGTCCACCTACTATCTTGTGTCCACCTACTATTTTGTTTCTTTTTTTCTGCTTTATGATTGTAAAGCCTTTCAATGCTGTTATCTGTGGTCCCTCTTCCCACTTGCTTCCCATTTTCTCTTCACTCAACTTCAGTGAGAGTTCTTTCCCACTCCTCTGACACTATCTTTGTGTATATCACCAATGGTCTGCTTATTGCCAAACATTCCTCATCTTACTTTCCTTTTCAGTAAAATTCAATACAGTGGAAAATTGCCTTGATGTTGAATTGCTTCCTTTTCTGTTTTTCTCATTGTTTGTTCTCTTTTATATGTGTGTGACATCATGTTTTTCTCCAGCTTTATTTTTTTTCCAGAAAAACATCTATTTCTGCTTTATTGACTATGCCAAAGACTTTGACTGTGTGGATCACAATAAACTGTGGAAAATTCTGAAAGAGATGGGAATACCAGATCACCTGACCTGCCTCTTGAGATGTCCACTCTTCAATATCCTTTGATGGCTTATCTTCTTCCTACATCACTAAATGTTAATGTATCTCTTATTAGGTCCATTCTCCTACTGAAGGATATTATCAAGTCTTATTGATTCACATAACATCTATAAACTGATTTAGTTCTGCTTTAATCTCCAGGATCAGCTTTCTACTTGATAATTCCACTTGGATATCAAATAGGAAGCTAAAAATTAGCATGATGAATACTGTAAACGTTTTTGCTCGTCAATTTCAAGAAATCAGACTAATCATACAATTCACTCAGCTGCTCAAATCAAAACTACAGATTTTTCCCCCTTTTTCCTTCTATCATTGCCAAGCCCTATTAAGTCCAAACCAAAATATTTTCCACATACTTCAAATTCCTTTCCTCTTCACCTCTATCATTTTAGCAAAATCACCATGACCCCTCATCTGTAATATAGCAATAGCCTCCTAATTATTGATTTTTAAATTTTCTTACTTGTTTGTTTTGTTGTGGTATAACTTATGGACCATAGAATTTATCTATTTTAGATGTAAAATTTGAAGAGTTTAGGTAAATCTATACAGCTGTGAAACTATCATACCAAACTGATTTTAAAACTTTCATCACATAAAAATATTCCCTGATGGTGTCGTGTCAGTCCTGGGCCTGTCTCTAGCTCCAGGAAACCACTGATACACTTTCTATCTATATAATTTGCCTTTACAAGAAATTTCATGTAAATGGAGTCATATTACTACAATATAGTATCCTTTATGTCTATCTTCTTCATAATGCAGTGTTATGAGTTTTACTCCTGTTGCTGAATATATTCATAATTCATTCCTTTTCTTTATTTTTTTATTTCTCACTGATATTCTCTTTATTTTACAAGGTTTCATGTACTTTTTTATTCTTTTTTTTTAATTTTTTTTTTGCTTTATTTTACTTTACAATACTGTATTGGTTTTGCCATACATTGACATGAATCCACCACGGGTGTACATGAGTTCCCAATCCTGAACCCCCCTCACCCCTCCTACGCCATATCATCTCTCTGGATC
>SJYC01130872.1:0-13439 GCA_006408675.1 Madoqua kirkii | reverse complement strand
CTATCTTTATAAATTCCACATATATGCATTAGTATACTGTATTGGTGTTTTTCTTTCTGGCTTACTTCACTCTGTATAATAGGTTCCAGTTTCATCCACCTCATTAGAACTGATTCAAATGTATTCTTTTTAATGGCTGAGTAATACTCCATTGTGTAACATTCTGGCTTCAAGAAAAATATTCAAAACAAAGCACATAAGATCTATATCTGTGAAACTACCATATGATCCAGCAATCCCACTCCAGGACATATATCCAGAGAATACCATAATCCCAAAAGATACAAGCATCCCAATGTTCACTAGGGCACCATTTACAACAGCCAAGACATGGAAGCAATTAAATGTCTATTGACAGAGGAAGGGATAAAGAAGATGTAGTACATGAATACTATAGGATCTTACTCAGCCATCAAAAAGAAAATGAAATAATGCTATTTGCAACAACATGAACAGACACAGAGATTATCATACTCATTAAGTCAGACAGAGAAAGACAAGTATTGTATGACAGACAGCTTATATGTGGAATCTTTAAAAGCTATAAATGAACTTACTAACAAAACAAAACAAAAATAAAGCCACAGATGTAGAAAACAAACTTATGGTTATCAGGAGGAAGTGGAGGGGAAGGATGAACTGAGAAATTAGGATTGACATATACACACTACTATTTATAAAAGAAATAACTAATAAGGAGCTACTGTATACCACTGGAAACTCTACTCAACATTCTATAATAATCAATATGGTTATAGAGTGCATATATGTGTTATATAACTGATTCACTTTGCTGTATAGCAGAAATTAACACAACTTTGTAAATCAACTACTCTCCAATAAAATTTTTAAAAAAGTAAATATGCCTATGAAGGTAAATAAATGGTATCCAAAGAGACATGAAGAAGTGGAGGAAAGGGTTTGTGGACATTTTAATGACTGACCACACAAAGGCACACACTGATGGAATAATGAGCTGTTTCCACAATCCTAAGAATTACCTCACTGATGAAAAAATATTATCATAGAAAAATGCATGAAAACAAATGAAATAAATTATATTTAAGATGTTGGAATAACAGTGCATAAAACCAAATAAGTCCAACAAATTTAAAGAACTCTTCTTCTTTGTTCCTAATGGAAATTCCAAGCAATTCTTCTCTTTATCCAAAACAACAATAGACTTCAGTGCTGCTTCAAGGTAAATCTCAGCATTATATTAGCAATGAGACTGAAACTGGTTTTGAAATCAGAAGCTCTAGGGAAAGTTAGACTGGAATTCTAGGACTTCTTTAGTAATATATATACATATATATATATATATACACACAACACATACATACATACACACACACACACATATATATATATATATATATATATATATATATACACACACACAGAGCCATACACACAAATATGTATAAAGTATGTGTGTGTGTTTGAGAGAAGTAGATCCTTTTTCCTTCCTCAGTCTTGGCTGAGAGGACACAAATTAAATCAAAATGAAGGAAATTTTGAAACAGGTGTTGGTAGAAGAAAGGGAAGTTTTACAGATGAAGGAGCAGCTTGGAGTTCTTTGGGCATTCACGATGGAATAGGTCAGGCAGCGCTACATAACAAACCTCAAAGGATTTCTCTGGAGGAATTAAAAAGCATACAGAACCATGATGGCTGAGACATCGCCAGAAGTTTGAGGAGGCTTCATAAGTGCTCTGTTTACTAGTCTCAGGGAAGGAAAGAAGCCAAATTAATTCTGAACAAGAGCACAGAGGCTGATACAGGTAACAAATTTATCTTAAAATCTTTTGGCATGACCTCTATATACCAAGCACTGTGTAGGATTATTTATGCACATTATTTCATTAAATCTTCATAAAAATTCTGGTAAGGAAAATGACAAAGGCAGATGAGAAGCACCTAGAGAGTGTCCAGTGTCATGGGGTTGCTGGAAGACAAAGAAAAGATAAAAAAAGTAAAACGCAGGTAATGTTATTAGGAGTAAGATAAGAGATACACTGTGAGGGAGGATCTATCATATAGAAAACTAAAATGAAACAAAAAGTGGATGGAAGAGTAAATAAGAAGTGAATTGGAAGCTAGAGATAATAAGGGCCTGAAAAATCAGAGAGAATGGAAAAGAGTGAAGACTAGAGATAGAAATGAGATTGTTTAAAAAGGAGAAGATGGGATAAAACATATTCAGGTAAAGAAAAATAGAGTCAAAGGCACATAAAAGAAAGGGGGAAATCAAATCAGCAATTTCCATAGAACAGCAGTGCTTCAGCAGGCCCTGGGGACTTGATCAGAGATTATCAAATATTTTATAAGTTTTTCCAAGAAAAATATCTAATAGGGACGAGCCTACTGATTCTTCTCAAGAGCAAGCCATCACCAATTTCTTGGGAAGAGGGACCAGCCAACTGAAGGGCTCTCACTTAACCTATAAAGTATAAAAATGTCCCTTCCTCAAAGTGCTCCAGAGAGTTAGCTGGGCAGCACAGAGTGCTTTGTTTAGATCTGAGCCTTGCGACTTATTTGGAGAGACATCTGGATTCTGTTTTCAACACACAGCACAACCTTTGTAAGAAAACTACAGAATCTTTCAAAGATCCCCTGTGTCAGACCTGAATCTGCAAAATAACTTCTCTGTAGTATTGTCCCTCAACCACAATCTCTCCTCTCACAGCAGGGGAACTGGTGGAAGAATGAGCCTGGAAGCCCACCTGGCCTGTGTACCTGTCAACACCACCGCCTCCCATCCCCAACTCTCCCAGAAACACTCATTGATTTTTCTTTCTCCTTTCTCACAATCAGAACCTGGATGATAACAAAAAAAAAGAAAACTTTAATTCCTCTCAAAGACCCATCATTTAAGCTTTTTTGCCCTGTTAGAAAAAGAGATTTTTCTTTAGATCAATGATTTTCAACCCACATGCAGAAAATCAGGGAGGAGTTTGAGATTTGTAAGATATCTGAAAAGAATGACATTTCATCATCCATATTCATTTATTCTTGATTTCATTCCTTCATTCAATACATACAGAAAGCTAACATATGCTTCGCATATGTTATTTATTTATTTATTTATTTACGTTTGCTTGCACTGGGTCCTCGTTGCTGCTTGCAGGTTTCCTCTAGTTGCAGTGAGCAGAGGCTACTCTCTGTCACGGTGTCTAGGCTTCTCATTGCAGTGGCTTCTCTTACTGTGGATCACTTGCTCAAGGCACATGGATCCTACTTTATGCAACCCCGTGGACTGTAAACAGCACAGGCTCAGTGGTTGTGGTACACAGGCGTAGTTGCTCTATGGCATGTGGGATCTTTTGGGATCAGGGATTGACAATCCGTTTCTCCTGCATTGGCGGGTGGATTCTTTACCACTGAGCCACCAGGGAAGCCCAGCATATGATCTTTTAGGCGATAAACAGAGTCCTTTCCTTCAGGAAGTTTAATTCTAGTAGGAGAGATAGACTAAACAAATATCTATGTGATGTTTAATTAACTGTAGTTACTTGTAAGAAGAATATGAAAACTATGTACTGAGGAGTCTTAAACTCTTATGAGAATTGGAAAAGGCTTATTTGAGAAGGATTATTATTTGGGCTTCCCTTGGGTGGATTCTTTACCACTGAGCCACCAGGGAAGCCCAGCATATGATCTTTTAGGCGATAAACAGAGTCCTTTCCTTCAGGAAGTTTAATTCTAGTAGGAGAGATAGACTAAACAAATATCTATGTGATGTTTAATTAACTGTAGTTACTTGTAAGAAGAATATGAAAACTATGTACTGAGGAGTCTTAAACTCTTATGAGAATTGGAAAAGGCTTATTTGAGAAGGATTATTATTTGGGCTTCCCTGGTGGCTCAGAGGGTAAAGAGTCTCCCTGCAATGCAGGAGACCCAGGTTGGATCCTTGAGTCAGGAAGATCCTCTGGAGAAGGAAATAGCAACCTACTCCAGTATTCTTGCCTGGAGAATTCCATGGACGAAGGAGCCAGGTAGGTTACAGTCCACTGAGTTGCAAAGATTAGGACACAACTGAGCGACTTCACTTTCTTTCACTTTTTCTTTCTATTTGAGGATAGATAGGCTTTGATTAGGCAAAGAGGAACTTTATAGAAGGTGGAGGAAGGCACAAGAAACAGGAAGGGATGCATGTGAAATCTCATATCCGGAAGCTTCCTAGTGAGATCCAGGAACTTAAAGATGGCATCACTGACTCAATGGATGCGAGTCTGAGTGAACTCCGGGAGTTGGTGATGGACAGGGAGGCCTGGCGTGCTGCGATTCATAGGGTCCCAAAGAGTCAGACACGACCGAACCACTGAACTGAACTGAACTGAAAGATTGCAAATTTGGCTGGATTGAAGGGACCAAAGTGGATGAGGGGTGGGGAATGGTGTGAATTAGCACTAGAGAGGCAGACGTGGGCTGAATTGTGCTGTGGCTGAGAGAAATGATAAAGATTTAGGACTCTGTTCTAAGTACAACAGAAGATCTGGAAGAATCTTTTGCTTTGGGTGAATAAATAATTTTCTAAATATTCAAACTGCATTCTGACTGCAGAAAGGAATTTTTGAAAGGGGGCACTCATAGGTGGAGGATGATAAGTTAGGGTACCTGGAAGAAATGAACTGTGATATTTTTGACTACACAAAAAGAAGAAAGGAAATAATGATTTTGTATGTTTCGGAGACAAATTTGATTCATTAAGTTTGGTTTAAGAAAGAAGAGGTTTCAAGAATGGCGTCAGATTTTTGGAGTGTTAGAAGACTCTCAAAATAAAGATTTTGTGAATGTCTACTTTCATATCATATAAGTGGTAGTTTCTGGGTCAATAGCTTTTATTCTTTATCCCTTGATATTTTAAAATGAAGTTATGGAAAATTAAAAGTTAAAACTTGTGAAGATTAATTTGAACAGTTATGTCCACTAATGTGTCTATTTACAAATGTACGTATGTGCTCAGTAGTTCAGTCCTGTCTGACTCTTTGTGACCCCAGGAATGAACTCCACCAGGCTCCTCTGTCCAAGAATTTTTCAGTCAAGAATACTGGAGTGTTTTGCCATTTTCTACTCTGGGGCATCTTCCTGATCAAGAGGTTGAACCCGAATTGGCAGGAAGATTTTTACCGCTTAGCCACCATTATAAAAACAGTTAAATAGATATTTAGGCATGTGCAAGAATATATACACACACATACGTGTGTGTGTAAGAGAATATATGAATATGTATACATATATACACATGCATACACATGGATTTATATAGATGGAGGATGTAGGCTTGGATGGTGATGAAATTTTGTGTAGGTTTGTTTGTGGTGATGATACTGTGAGTTCTGTTCTTTGATTATTTAGCAAAATTCTCAATGCTATTTAGTCCTTGAATGTTGCTGCTTCTTCTCTGCCAAATATTCAGTGCTGTTAAAGGAAGATATCAACATTTTCTTCTGTCTAAACACTAGTTGTTTCATCTTATCTCCTTTTTTAAGATAAGCAAATTAAATTAAATTCAAGTGAATGGAGGTCATCGCATGTGATTATTTAAGAAGTAAAAAGATGCAAAAACCTCCCAGACACTGATTTAAACATAGTTTTCCCCTCTGTTGTCTCACTTCTACATCTATAAAGCCATTTACCTATCTAAAAACCTTTTTTCAATTTAGGAGCTGGAAGCCAGGAGGGAAAGTCCAGCCTCAATCAGTGGTAAGAACATCATGATGAACACTAGCTCACCACATGTCAACCACCATAGCTTCATTTTGACAGGTATCCCAGGAATGCCAGATAAAAATCCATGGATGGCTTTTCCCCTAGGATTTCTCTACACCATGACTCTGCTGGGAAATGGTACTGTCCTAACCATCATCAAGGTAGATCAGAGTCTCCATGAGCCTATGTACTACTTCCTGTCTATCTTGGCTCTGACTGATGTTGGTCTCTCCATGTCCACTCTGCCTTCCATGCTCAGCATCTTCTGGTTTAATGCCCCTGAGGTTCCCTTTGATGCATGCATCACACAGATGTTCTTCATCCACAGTTTTGGAGGGGAGAATCAGGAGTATTAGTGTCTATGGCCTACGACAGGTTTGTGGCCATCCGAGACCCACTGCACTATGCTTCCATCCTCACCCATAGCATCATTGGCAAGATTGGAATAGCTGTCATCATCCGAGCAGTCTGCGTGGTCTTTCCTGTGCCCTTTCTTATAAAGCGGCTACCCTTCTGCCGTTCCAATGTCTTGTCTCATTCATACTGTCTCCACCAAGATGCAATGCGGTTAGCCTGTGCCAGCACTCGTGTCAACAGCCTCTATGGCCTCATAGTAGTCATCTTCACTTTGGGGTTTGATGCCCTCATCATTCTCTTTTCATATGTGCTCATCCTGAAGACAGTATTGAGTATCGCTTCCAGAGCTGAAAGGCTCAAAGCGCTCAACACTTGCCTCTCCCACATCTGTGCTGTGCTCCTTTTTTATGTTCCTCTCATTGGTGTCACCATGATCCACAGGTTTGGGAAACATCTGTCACCAGTAGTACACACATTCATGGCCAATACCTATCTGTTACTGCCTCCTTTACTAAACCCTGTTGTCTATAGTGTGAAAACCAAGCAGATACGGAGGAGGATCATCCATGTGTTCCAGAGGAGAAAGAACAGGGTCTAGGGTAGTGGAATCAAATGTAATATGGAAAATAAGAAGCATTTTGAGCAACTATAATGCAGTCGAATTATGCACATCTTGGAAAATCTAAAGTGGGCAAGGCATGTAGGTGAGAGTCTTTCTTGTTCTGTATATGCTCCATTTTGGAATGCATATTTTTTGATATCTGGTGTCACTTGGAAAATCTAATGTAATTAATAATTGTTCTTCTCTGAAACTGGAGATGAGCACCAGTGAAAACGTAAATCATCACCTGTTTATCCAGGTAACACTTTTGAGTGTTTATTCATATAATGTTAAGTAATATTGCTCTATAGTTATTAATTAAATAATTGGATAAGGAAAGATTCAAAACGCTATATAGCACTGCTGAAAGGTCTGAGATGTTTTTTCTTAATATGGGGAAAGAAATTGTTCCATAATCAAACAGCATTTATTTTGTAGTTTCAATGTTTATTTGGTAGAGTGCCTATGCTAAAATGAAAACAAACACATGTGTGGTTACTCGATATGTGCCTTTTCATTTAAGGGTTATTACTTCTTTACAGTTCTAGTTTTCAGTCACATATTTAGTAGAATAACAGGTGCTCTGCCTTTACTCTTTAAGCCCAGCAGTAGTGAACTCTTTTGATGTGTACAAAGGATCCAGCGAAACTTTATCAAGTAAAAGTTCTGCCATGCTTTGTATAAGGACAAGTGGACACTTGCAGCACTGGAAAGTTTAAGAAAGCAGGGTACCCATGTGTGAGGATGAGTATGTTAAAGGCAATGTGTCTTTGTGCTGAAGCTCATACCTGCTGTATGTGTTTTGTTAATCTTTACACTGTCAGGTTGCTAGAGGGATGACTTATTAAACAGATGTACATTTAACACTAATGAAATGCCAGTCGTGATGCTGGACCCTGCATGTGGGTTCAATCACTCAGTTGTATCCAACTCTTTGTGACCCCATGAACTGTAGTCCACCAGGCTCCTCGGTCCATGGCATTTTCCAGGCAAGAATACTGGAGTGGATTGCTATTCCCTGCTCCAGGGGAATCTTCCTAATCCAGGGATAAAACCCAAGTCTCCAGAATCTCCTGCATTGGCAGGCAGATTCTTTACCACTGTTCCACCTGGGAAGCCTTCTGGTCCCTGAAGACACAGAGAAAAATGCACCACTTTCTGCACAGTTTCTGGCATATTTCTCTGCAAGGAAATATGAATACAAGTCAAGTAGGTATTACATTACAATATCACATTTAATTTGTTATACCAGTAGTTTTAGTTGCCTTTATATATTCTCTCAGTGAATTCTCCCAACAGTCTTTGAGAATAATGTTACCACATTCTATACATGAGGAAATGAGGCCTAAAAAAGTTAAGTAACTTATTCAAAATCATACAGCTTCTAGTGGAAGAACTCGATTCAAGTTTAGATCCATTGATTCTAAAACCTGTGAATTGAGTCTTGACACATGTCTCAGGGTTTTCTAGACTTACAAGAAAACTTGAGGCAGAGGGAAAAAACCATGATGCTAAGATGTGATGTGTGAGAGATGTTAGTAATCAATATTATAGAAACGTTATTTCAAGTCAGTCCAGTTCAGTGGCTCAGTTGTGTCTGACGCTTTGCAACCCCATAGACTGTGGCACGCCAGGCCTCCCAGTCCATCGCCAACTCCCAGAGTTTGCTCAAACTCATGTCCATTGAGCCAGTGATGCCATCCAGCCATCTCATCCTTTATGGTCTCCTTCTGCTCCTGCCTTCAATCTTTCCCAGCATCAGGGTCTTTTCCAATGAATCAGTTCTTCACATCAGGTGACCAAAGTAATGTGAGCATCAGCTTCAGCATCAGTTTTCCCAATTAATGACTGATTCCTTTTATGAATGACTGATTTGATCTCCTGACAGTCCAAGGGACTCTCAAGAGTCTTCTCCAACACCTCAGTTCAAAAGCATCAATTTGTTGGCACTCAGTTTTCTCTGTAGTCCAACTCTCACATCCATATGACTACTGTAAAAATTATAGATTTGACTAGATGGACTTTTGTTGACAAAGTAATGTCTCTGCTTTTCAAATATGCTGTCTAGGTTCAGTTCAGTTCAGTCGCTCAGTCATGTCCTACTCTTTGAGAACCCATGAATCGCAGCACGCCAGGCCTCCCTTTTCATCACCATCGCCCAGAGTTCACTCAGACTCACGTTCATCGAGTCCGTGATGCCATCCAGCCATCTCATCCTCGGTCATCCCCTTCTCCTCCTGCCCCCAATCTCTCCCAGCATCAGAGTCTTTTCCAATGAGTCAGCTCTTCTCATGAGGTGGCCAAAGTACTGGAGTTTCAGCTTTAGCATCATTCCTTCCAAAGAAATCCCAGGGCTGATCTCCTAAGTTCCAAGGGACTCTCAAGAGTCTTCTACAACACCACAGTTCAAAAGCATCAATTCTTTGGTGCTCAGCCTTCTTCACAGTCCACCTCTCACATCCATACATGACCACAGGAAAAACCATAGCCCCATAGCCTTGACTAGATGGACCTTAGTCGGCAAAGTAATGTCTCTGCTTTTGAATATGTTATCTAGGTTGGTCATAACCTTTCTTCCAAGGAGTAAGCGTCTTTTAATTTCATGGCTGCAGTCACCATCTGCAGTGATTTTAGAGCCCCCTAAAATAAAGTCTGCCACTGTTTTCACTGTTCCCCCATCTATTTCCCATGAAATGATGGGACCGGATGCCATGATCTTCGTTTTCTGAATGTTGAGCTTTAAGCCAACTTTTTTACTATCCTCTTTCACTTTTATCAAGAGGCTTTTTAGCTCCTCTTCACTTTCTGCCATAAGGATGGTGTCATCTGCATATCTGAGGTTATTGATATTTCTCCTGGCAATCTTGATTTCAGCTTGTGTTTCTTTCAGCCCAGCATTGCTCATGATGTACTCTGCATAGAAGTTAAATACGCAGGGTGACAATATACAGCCTTGACGTACTCCTTTTCCTATTTGGAACCAGTCTGTTGTTCCAACTCCAGTTCTAATAGTTGCTTCCTGGCCTGCATACAGATTTCTCAAGAGGCAGGTTAGGTGATCTGGTATTCCCATCTCTTTCAGAATTTTCCACAGTTTATTGTGATACACACAGTCAAAGGCTGCTGTCTAGGTTGGTCAGATCTTTTTCTTTGAAGGAGTAAGCGTCTTTTAATTTCATGACTGTAGTCACCATCTGCAGTGATTATGGAGCCCAAGAAAATAAAAGAGAGGCTGAGTCAGACTAAATTTGCAAGACTGATTGGAGTTTACATTTTTAATGTTACAAAATTGCTTGAGATTTGTTAGTCTGTGCAGAATGCAAACATCATCCAAGGCCTCACTATAGACAGATGCTATCTAAATGGAAAGCATGCATCCCAGACAAAGCACATTATAGTCAATTGGCCTATAAGGAGAAAATAGTAGATCTGTTATTTTCAGTTAAATTTATCTCATCTTTAAAAAATGTTTCTTTTTCTTAATGTGTTGTCATATACATGTTAGTACAGTGTGCCTATATATAATATTTGAATGAATAAACATAAAATATAAACATATCAGTATACAGCAAAAACCACTACAATATTTTAAAGTAATTAGCCTCAACTAAAATAAATTCATTAAAAAAATATTTAGAAGTGTCCTTTTTTTCCTTATACAATTACATAACCAAAACTTGAAATCCTTAAATTAGAGATAAAAGCCAACCTCCATGGATTATGTTTACAGTGGTCAAATACTGTGATAACAGGCAGTTAGGAGAAGGTGCCCATTAATCTTTGATTCTCTGATGGAGCCATGTAGTGGCAAGATCAAAAGTCTAATTTTTGTTACTGGCAATATACACACAAACTCCACATCCTCACTATATGCTCTCTTTTCTAGCTCCTACAGTCTAATTTGATTTCCATTGCTAGATGAAAGCTGTTCCCATGGCTCAGATTTATTCTGAAATAGCAAGTCAAATGTTTCCCCTCAATCCTCCTTCAACTTGATGTATTTGAGTAGATTATAAATATTTACAGTCCCCTCCCTTTCAGTCTTCTTTCTGGTTTCATTGCACTGTATTACATCTTCTACTTCCACCTTCTTTGTTTCCTAGCCTACCCCCTTTACGTCTTCTTCTCACACATGATGTGAGTATTTCTCTAAGCTCTTCCCTTGCCATTCAGTTACCTCAGTAAATTTCTTTCTTCATGATACCAGTCAGGCTAACAGCTTTAAACTAGAGCTCACATGTGTCTCTTTTCCCTCTCCTTCTTCACCTGCTCTCTTAAGATAGAACTCTTAATTTTTAACTACCTTTGCACAATCTCTACATGAAGTTTTCTGTATACCTCCGTCTCACACAAGCCATATTTAACTCTTGCTTTTCCCCACAATAATCACTTTCCATTTCTTTGAAGGTATAAATTCTCCACTCATGTAACATTCAAAAACATACAGGCACATATCTGGAAACTGTCCTCTGTCTTTGATTTATTTGCCTCTGTCATCCATGTTTGCTTCCCAGGCGCCATAGTGGTGAAGAATCCACCTGTCAATGTAGGAAACACAAGAATGTGGGTCCAGTCTCTGGGTCAGGAAGATTCCCTGGAGGAGGAAATGCCAAACCACACTAATACTTTTGACTAGAAAATTCCATGGACAGAGGAGCCTAGAGGGCTACAGTCCATGGGGTCTCAGAGTAAGACATGACTGAGGGACTGAGCACACACACATCTGTGTCCATGGTAACCACTCTAGTTTAGTTCTCTTACAAATGTAAGATACATATTTGTATCTTGCCAAGATGAAGCCAGAAATAGAGACAGAGTCAAAATAAATGTTCAAGTTTGACTTGGAGTTTACATTTTCAGTGTTACAAAATTACTCGAGAATTGTTAGTTTGTGCAGAATGCAAACATCATCCAAGGCCTCAATTAGATGCTATCTGAATGGAAAACATGAATTACCTCAGAATTTGGAGGTGATATGGAATGAGGGGGATTTTTTTTTCTCAGGGGGAAGAAAACAACCAGCACAGGAGACAATATGTGGTTTAGATGGTAGAGCATCTGCCTACAATGCAGGAGACCTGAATTTGATCCCTGGGTGGTCAAGATCCTCTGGAGAAGGAAATGGCAACCCACTCCAGTATTCTTGCCTGGAAAATCCCAGCAGAGGACGCTGGTAGGCTACAGTCCACGGGGAGGTGGACACGACTGAGCGATTTCACTTCACTTCACATCTTAAAAGAAGATATCTTAGAAAAACATATCTTGAATATATGGCCAAGTTTATTACCTGTACCTGTTTTAGATAAGCTTCTTAGCCATGAGACTTGGTCTCGAGCTATTATTGCATGAAATCTTTTTTCAGTCTTGAGAAAAGGTGACCCTGAGACCTTGAGAAATAAGAGCTGAGGTAGAAGCCAGTATGAAAGTCTTCAAGTAAAATTGGTGCTACTCTGAGCTATTTTCCAACATTGCAAAGAGCAGAACTCAGGCTTTTAGACACTGTAAAGAGAAGTTGTAGTCTATTTAGATTCCTGAATATGCCAGCAAATTTGGAAAACTCAGCAGTGGCCACAGGAATGGAAAAGGTCAATTTTCATTCCAATTTCAAACAAAGGCAATGCCAAAGAATGCTCAAACTACTGCACAATTGCACTCATCTCACACGCTAGTAAAGTAATGCTCAAAATTCTCCAAGCCAGGCTTCAGCAATACGTCAACCATGAACTCCCCAATGTCCAAGCTGGTTTTAGAAAGGGCAGACGAACTAGAGATCAAATTGCCAACATCTGCTGGATCATGGAAAAAGCAAAAGAGTTCCAGAAAAACATCTATTGCTGCTTTATTGACTATGCCAAAGCCTTTGACTGTGTGGATCTCAATAAACTGTGGAAAATTCTGAAAGAGATGGGAATACCAGACCACCTGACCTGCCTCTTGAGAAATCTGTATGCAGGCCAGGAAGCAACAGTTAGAACTGAACATGGAACAAAAGACTGGTTCCAGATAGGAAAAGGAGTACGTCCAGGCTGTATATTGTCACCCTGTTTATTTAACTTCTATGCAGAGTACATCATGAGAAATGCTGGACTGGAAGAAATACAAGCTGAAATCAAGATTGCTGGGAGAAATATCAATAACCTCAGATATGCAGATGACACCACCTTTATGGCAGAAAGTGAAGTGGAACTAAAAATCCTCTTGATGAAAGTGAAAGAGGAGAGTGAAAAAGTTGACTTAAAGCTCAACATTCAGAAAATGAAGACCATGGCATCCAGTCCCATGACTCCATGGGAAATAGATGGGGAAACAGTGGAAACAGTGTCAGACTTCATTTTTTTGGACTCCAAAATCACTGCAGATGGTGACTGCAGCCATGAAATTAAAAGATACTTACTCCTTGAAAGAAAAGCTACGAGCAACCTAGATAGTATATTCAAAAATAGAGACATTATGTTGCCGACTAAGGTCCATCTAGTCAAGGCTATGGTTTTTCCTGTGGTCATGTATGGATGTGAGAGTTGGACTGTGAAGAAGGCTGAGCGCCGAAGAATTGATGCTTTTGAACTGTAGTGTTGGAGAAGACTCTTGAGAGTCCCTTGGACTGCAAGGAGATCCAAGCAGTCCATTCTGAAGATCAGTCCTGGGATTTCTTTGGAAGGAATGATGCTAGAGCTGAAACTCCAGTACTTTGGCCATCTCATGCGAAGAGTTGACTCATTGGAAAAGACTCTGATGCTGGGAGGGATTGAGGGCAGGAGGAGAA
>SJYC01130871.1:0-10836 GCA_006408675.1 Madoqua kirkii | reverse complement strand
AGATCAGTCCTGGGATTTCTTTGGAAGGAATGATGCTAGAGCTGAAACTCCAGTACTTTGGCCACCTCATGCGAAGAGTTGACTCATTGGAAAAGACTCTGATGCTGGGAGGGATTGAGGGCAGGAGGAGAAGGGGACGACTGAGGATGAGATGGCTGGATGGCATCACGGACTCGATGAACGTGAGTCTGAGTGAACTCTGGGAGATGGTGATGGACAGAGAGGCCTGGCATGCTGCAATTCATGGGGTTGTGAAGAGTCAGACACGACTGAGTGACTGAACTGAACTGAACTGCAGGTATTACTATTACTGCTGATGTTGTAGTTGCTGTGGCAATCATCATCTTCATCTTTAAAGGAGAAATGTAAAGGAGACAAAACTAGATAGAGGGAAACTCAAAAACTCCTTTACCAATACACTTGTTTCTGGGGTCAGCTTTTAAGTATTTCAGCACCAAAGACGACAGTTATGGAGAGCATTTCCACCTGTCTCTGAAATGTAGAGTGTGATTTAGAAATTTGGTGCATCAGTTAAATTTCAAACACTACACTGAGTGAAAACAACCAAGAGCTGAAAGTCCTCAAAGAGATTTACTCATCCCAAGGATATTCATCACTGTACTGCTACCAGGACCTTTGCTCTCATATTGGAACAAGCAAATAGAACCTATCTTTTTAACAATGGTATTGGTGGTGGTTTAGTTACTAAGTCATATCGAACTTGCAACCCCATGGACTGTAGCCCTCCAGGATCCTCTGTCTGTGGCATTTCCCAGGCAAAAATAGTGGAGTGGGTTGCCATTTCCTTTTCCAGAGGATCTTCCCAACCGAGGGATTAAACCCAGATTTCCTGCACTGCAGGGAGATTCTTTACCAACTCACCAGGGAAATCCCTTCTTAACAATAACTCCTAGCAATTCCTGTTCCAGGCTCAAGACTGTGATAATATTGGTGAACTCTTAGCAAGCCCTTCCAGAGGTGGTTAAGACTCAAGTCTCCCCACAAACCCCAGAAGGTTTAAATGATATTTTATACTCATTTTATTAAGTGTCAGCAATGTGCCTTTGTTTTTTATAGAGTTAAGAAAAATTTTCGTTGTGAACTTACTTACTATTAATTCAGAAAGACTGGTGAACCTGAAATCAGTATTAAAATGGGAATAAGCTTTCTTGTACACAGTATTATTAAATTTGTCTTAGCTAGGCTAGTGTCTGTTCTGACAGACTTCTAAAGTAGCTACTGATTTGAGTAATAGGTAACTACATACCATGAAAGACTCAAAGAATCATTTGTGTTAGATTTTAAAAATCGAATAAAAACTTGAGCAAAAGTCATGTGGCTCATGTAAAAGAATGTAAGTCGCTCATTAGTATACATTGTATATGCGTGTTTTTGTTCTTCTTCTTCATATACTGAGTTGGCCAAAATGTTTATTTGGGTTTTTCCATAACATCTTAAGGATAAATCCAAGTGAATGTTTTGACCAATCTGATACTTTGTCTTCAAATTAAATCCATAGTAATTCTTTAACCTTCTACCCTGAGTGTCATCCCCACCTTGCCCAACCCATTTTATCTGTCTCCCACAATATAGATAGTCTAACATTCCCCAGAAAATCTGCCTGACTGAGCCTTGGCCAACACATGAACTGCTTTGGAAACAGCATACAACACTATCCCCCATAGGGATGCTATAGTTATCCAATATAACAGCATGTTAAAGACTCTGGTACTGTCTTTTGCTTAGTGGACAGTCTATAAGTACTTTTATTGTCTTACATTCAATATTCTTGAACACTTCCTATAGTTGCACAACCCTTCATAGTTTAAAAATACTTATCCTTATATGATTAAATTTAATTTCATAACCACACTACTTGTTAAGTGATAATATCTCCAGCTTCAAAATGAAGAAATTGCCATTAGAGGCAGGGAAGGGAACATCCAATGCCACCCGTAGAAGAGTTAAAACTCACCCTTCATCTGTTGATCTCAAGTTATAAAATATGGTTGGCCCCTGCTCAATTATATACATTTATATTCTTAATATTAGAATTTAACCATCTTTCTAATCCATGTTTTATATAACAATGTATTATCCCCCAGGTGTTCTCTTATTATTTAATGAGTATAGTTCATTTCTCCCCTACCAAGCTAATAGAGGCCATTCCTAACTCTTGAGCTAGAATGTTAAATCAACTCAATGATCTTTAATTTAAAAGACATTAAGCCTGTGGCTTATTTCTGCTCAAAAGAGTTATTACAGAATGGAATTAGTAATATTCTCCTTTCATTTTTTATGGGCCAACTCTAATGCAAGACAACAGGAAAGTAGATGGAGCAGTTCTTATAAATGCCACTCTTTATATACTGCTCAAAGGACGATTTGGTACAGGAAGAGGAAAGTATGTTCTGAGAGCAGGGAAATATCTCTGTCCAATTCAAATCACACTGAAAATGTGAAAAAATAACAACTATTTTTTCATAGTCATAACTAAGCCTTTATAGAAGAAATTTTTCCTGTCTTAAACTGGCAGACCCTAACCCTCTGCAGTGAACTGGCTGGAACACATATCTGGATGAGCTTTCTCCGTATCTCTTTGGTCTTCATAGTATAGACAATGGGGTTTAGCACAGGGGGTATAAGAAGATAGGCATTAGCCATGAGTGCATGGGTCAGTGGTGAAAGGTGCTTTCCAAAATGATGAATGACAGACACCCCAATGAGTGGCACGTAGAAGATGAGAACAGCACAGATGTGGGAAACACAGGTGTTGAGCGCCTTCAGCCGGCCTTCTCCTGAGGCAATGGCCATCACTGTTCGAAATATGAATGCATAGGAGAGGAGGATGGAGAGGGAGTCAGAACCCTTGGTGAAGATAACTGCAATGAGGCCGTAGAGACTGTTGACCCGGATGCTGGCACAGGCAAGGCTCATGACATCTTGGTGGAGGCAGAAGGAGTGGGAAAGGATATTGGAGCGGTAGAAGGGGAGCCGCTTGATGAGGAAGGGCACCGGGAAGACCACAGAGACGGCTCTTGTCAAGATGACTGCCCCTGTTCTGCAGACCACACCATTGGTGAGGATGGTGCCATACCTGAGAGGTTTCCAGATTGCCACAACCCGATCAAAGGCCATGGCCACCAGCACACCAGATTCAATGGCTGAGAAGGTATGGATAAAGTACATCTGAACAAGGCAGGCATCAAAGGCGATGGACTTGTAGTTAAACCAAAATATGCCTAGCATTGAAGGCATAGTACAAAGGGCAAGTCCCATATCTGCCAGTGCCAGCATACACAGAAAGTAATACATGGGGTGTGCAGGGACGGTTCGGACTTGATGGTAGAGATGATGACACCATTGCCAAAGAGGGCAATGACATATATAGCACCCAGTGGGAATGCCATCCAGTAATACTTTAGTTCAAGCCCTGGAATTCCAGTTAAGACAAAGTAAAGGTGTTGGAAGTGAGAGTGGTTATTATCTGCCATGACATCAATGTAACACAGGAGGGAAATGTTGAAATCCTGATGTGTGTCTCCCTAAGAATGCAATGACGAGTATTAACAATATATTAGAATCTGATCTTCCTCAGAGGAGAACCATTTTATTTTTACATGGGTGAGAGAGAGTTTAAGGGAGGCCTGAGTTTCTGAAATTACTCTTCCAAGATATATCCTGTGGAGGAAACTTCTACTGTCCCGATGAGAAAGTTTCACCAAGTCAAATAAGTCATATTCAGTTTAAAACACACTGCATTAGATAAAATATTTTGCTTTCTGCAGTCCATTTCTCCCTCTTTCTCATCCATATCTTACAAGCTGTTGAGTCAGAGGCTGAGGACACGATAACTAAGACAGAATTAGTATAAAACAAAAATTAGTTGACTGCTCACAAAGGATGTCATTTCCACCCATCACTCTCCTTATGCCCAGCACTGGAACTCTCATGAAGGCAACAGACCTTGTATGTAAGTCAGGGATGGACATGCCCCGGGCACATGCCCGTGCTTGCATCTGAGCATGACCACATTCATTTCCCCTGAACCTGGATGTGGACTCCATCATTCTCAACCCAGGAATCTCAGACAGCAACTTCTGATCATAGAAAATGAAATGTATTTGTCATCTCTAATCTAATGAAATCTAGAAAGGGGACTAAGTTATATTTAGGAAAGCAACAGCAGCAATTCTCTTTTCAGACTAACTCATTTTGTCCAAAAGGAAGTGAGGCTCCTCTGAAGCCTTTTTTAGAATCAGGGTCATCTGGAAATTGTATTACTAAAGGCACAGTGATCATTCACATAATGCCATTTACACTCTCAGAGGGCCAGTACGAGGTCCTAGTAGAGATTTGGAAGAAACATGCTGATATTTCCAGAATCAGTAGCTATGTTTTTTCCAAAATACCTCCTGATGGGGTCATTCAACTTTAGACATGAATGCCAGTTAGAGGTACTGCATACTCTCTTTGAGAAGCTCTCTCAACCTTAAGATACACATCAGATGCCTTCATCAATTGAAGAGAGCAAAGGTGACAAAAGGCAAGGTAATGTAAACTCCAGATCCACACATCTTCTAATCAGATTCTGGTTTCCCTTGCTCCTCATATACGTAGCACACGGACAATAATGCCTATGCTAAGGGGCAGTGTCAGGGTTACAAAAGATCTTTCCATTGGTAAAAAGCAAAATACGTGCTTTTAATTATGAGACCTTGGAATTAAAAGGTTCTTCTATTCACATGTTCTCAATATCAGTGTTGATACTGAGGGTTTTTTTTTTTCTTGTTTTTTGTTTTGTCTCTCTCTCATTTGGATTTTTCAGCCAGAGATCTTTGCAGCTGATGGAAGTGAAATTGATACATGCTCTTCTATTAGTGAAGAACTGCATTTAATTTTGTGTCTCTTGTAGTCTTTGAATAATTTACCCTCTAACTCTGCAAACATGTGTCTGAACCCAAGGCTATGTATACATCTCTTACTGATGCATACTCCTGATGAATCAAAAACATATTGTAGAGTTTTGAAATCTCTCTCCTCAAAGATCTTCTTTGAAAGATTTCTGACACAGATTCCCCCAGCATTACTTAGGGTATATCCTGTTTCTGTAAAATATTCGTGTCTTTCTATTGCTCCTATGAAACACAGCTAGCCTTTTATTCTAAAGACTCTGGCTTTTTAGATAGTAAATATATTTTCTGCTCTTTCAACAAACTTATTTTAGTTTTTTGTTTGTTTTTGGACTTTTGAGAAAGAAAATATTTATTAAGTTTTTCAAATAATTGTAACAGAATGGAAATCAAAGGAATTTTTAAGAGGTAAACGAATGAGAGGAATAGAATATAAGGTGAGAGAAAGAAGGAGAGAAAAGGAATGAAAAAAGAAAAGCATAAATCCAAAGGACAGCAGGTGCTTCCCAAGTGGCGCTAGTGGCAAAGAGCCCGCCTGCCAAAGCAGAAGACATAAGAGATGTGGGTTTGATCCCTGGGTTGAGAAGATCACCTGGAGGAGAGTATGGCAACCCACTCCAGTATTCTTGCTTTGAGAATCCCATGGACTGAGGAATCCGGTGGGCCTCAGTCCATTGGGCCACACAGATTTGGACACAACTGAGTGATTTACACACACAGAGAAAAGCAGAAGTAAATGTCAAACTATTTCACATTTTATTATTTAAAAAATTGAAGCATAAATAAAGAAAATAACTTGCCCTGAGTCAAACACATAGTCAGTGGGGAAAAAGGAAAAACATGAGAAAAGGAGGGAAAGAAAGTTACAACTAAATATATTGAAAGCTTAAGGGTTCAGCTAGCAAAGACCAAGTTAAAAAGGCATCTCTTGGCTAGGTTGCCTATTCCTTAAAATGCACCCTTGATTTTGTCCATAATTATATTGCCCAGGATGTACTAAACAGGTGAAGATCAGTTTCTTAGATCCCAAGTTCTTCTGAAAGTTTCACCTAACCTGACCCTCTGCTGACCATGGAAGCTGCCTCATTTATGGAAAAAGATTGTGTAAGTGTTTTATATCTGCCCCATAGGCTGCCACAAGTTATATGATCTCATTAGAGATCTTTGATTGATTAATGGACAATAAAATTGCAAAATTTCTCTATTGTCTGAATTACAGCAGGAAAACAAAAACACTTCCATTTCACTAAGTACTAGAAAGTGGTTGGGGGACAATTGGAAACTTTAGTAGCATTCTCTTAAGATATTCTGTTGCTAGCACAACTTTAGCCTCTGATTTTGCTCTAAAACTTACCTTGTTGCTTCCCCTGCTGCCTGAGGCTCACTTGGCAAAGCCGTTTCTACTCACATGAAGACTTTTATTTCCTGAGCTGCTCCCAAACTCCTCCCCATACCAGACCACAGAGAGTTTTACAGATCGGTAAACAGGATTGTTCCCTGGGGCTCCCAAGATTGAGGTGGTCTCTCCAGGATTGTGAAATCAAGCCCTAGATTCTCATGTCTGAAAAAATGAGATAGTATTGAGAAGGATATTAGCAAAAACTGCATGTGTGTGTGTGTGTGTGTGTGTGTGTGTGTGTGTGTGTGTGTGTGTATTTGGGGTGGAGGAGTCAGAGGCTGGTCAGTATTCAATCACATTCTCTTAGAGCCATCTTGGGCACCTCACTCTTCCATGCCCTGAAATGAATAATAGTTGCCTTTATTTTCTCAACACAGCAAAACTAATAAAACTCTTCCAAAGAAATATGGTTATAAAGTTGAAATGATTCTCTAATGAATAAATTTTTCTTCATAATTCACCTCCATTTTTCAGTTTTTATTATCAAACTAATCATGCTCTGTGCAAAAGGAAAGCAAGAAGCCCTTCAGAGTCATTAATAAATGCTGGAGGCAATGAATATTCAAAAATATCCAATTATCATCTTTAGAAAATGCTACTGTCTTTACCTGCCTCTGAATAGTATCATAAGGAGCATTAATAACAGTGATAATAACATCTAATATTAATTCTGAGGATTATCAGTTATATAATTTTATCACATTTTATCACATTTGCTTTGCACTTCACCACTATAATCCTCATGACTTTAATACTCCTTTGAAAAGAGGATCACACTGGGAATTGGCCCAGTAAGAATTTAACTATAGAAATTACTCAGGATAGAAATAACAAGGCAGGAACTCCTCACTGCCCCAGGTGGTTCTGGACTTCCTAGATCCTGGATCTAGGACTAGGTAAGGGAGAAATGCTCATAGAGAACAAGATCATGTACTAAACTCTCAGTCACTGAACATATATCTACATGATAATCCTGTACTAAGTTAATATTAGTGCAGATTACTCTTCTAATACTATAGACTCTAAAAGTATTGAGTTCCTTAACTCAGGTGAAATTCACCTCTGATTCATAATTATTCTTTTATTACTTTTGAATTAGTTAAAATGTGAACTTGTTCTACTTTCAATAGCTTAACCTCCTTTTGAACCTTACTCCAGTGCTCACTACAAGTGTGTCATCTTACAGCTCAGTTTTGCTCCTATTTGTAATTTTCTTCTATGTTGACAAATAGGGTTTTTGAGTAATTGAATCACTATAATTTCATTCCAACTCCTCAGATACCAGCTTTTTGTTGTTGTTGTTTTTTTTACTTATACAGGTCGAATATTTACATCCCACATAGATTCTGATTTTCTATCATAAACTGCCAGTGTGAGTATAAAACTAAACAAATTATACCATCTTTTTTATTATTTTAACATAAAAATAAAAGTATCTGACTTTTATGGATTGTACCCTGCCAGGCTCCTCTGTCCATGGGATTCTCCAGGCAAGAATACTGGAGTGGGTTGCCACTTCCTTCTCCAGGGGATCTTCCCGACCCAGGAATCACACCCAAGTTGCCTGCATTGCAGGCATGTTCTTTACCAATTGTGCTCTGAGGAAAGCCCTATTTTTTAACATAGTCAAAGCTAAAAATGCAGAGGAGATTGATTATACAATAGATCAGACTCTATTGTCCTATATATTTAGAGAACCTATTTTTAATTAGTTTACTTTCCCTTGATTGGATACTAACCTCATTTTTATCAAAAGTGCTCCTCTCTTGGAGGTGAGGTGAAGGTGAAGTCGCTAAGTTGTGTCCAACTCTTTGCGACCCCGTGGACTGTAACCTACTAGGCTTCTCCATCCATGGGACTTTCCAGGCAAGAATACTGGAGTGGATTGTCATTTTCTTCACCAGGGAATCCTCCCGACCCAGGGACCGAACCCGGGTCTCCCGCATTGGAGGCAGACGCTTTAACCTCTGAGCCACCAGGGAAGCCCCTCTCTTAGCTACTTATTTTTAATTAATTAGTTAATTTAATGGAAAAAAATGGCAACCCACTCTAGTTTTCTTACCTGGAGAATCCCAGGGACAGGGGAGCCTGGCAGGCTGCCGTCTATGGGGTCATACAGAGTAGGACATGACTGAAGCAATTTAGCAGCAGCAGCATAGTTGATTTACAATATTAAATTATTTCCAGGTGTACAGCATAATAATTCAGTACTTTTGCAGATTGCACTCCATTATAAGTTATTAAAAGATAATGAGTATAGTTCCCTGTGCTACACAATATATCCTTGTTTATCTCTTAGCTGCTTCTTGAAATACATCCACACCCATCTTTTCCTTCTTAGCATTTCAGTAAATTGTCCCTTCCCAGGTTCAATAGTAACCTCACTCACCACTCCCGGTGAAGTGACTCTCTCTTTCTCTCGTCATTGTTCAGTTGGTTAGTTGTGCCCTCATCTTTGCAACCTCATGGACTGAAGCATGCCAGCCTTCCCTGTCCTTCACCATCTCCCGGAGTTTGCTCAAACTTATGTCCATTGAGTCAGTGAGGCCATCCAACCATCTCATCCTCTGTCCTCCCCTTCTCCTCCTTCCTTCAATCTTTTGTAGCATTGGGCTCTTTTCTAGATGCTGGGTCTCTCTCTATATATTTTTTTTTTCAACTTCATATATAATCAGAGTCCTTTCAGATCTACATCTCTGATACTGAGCCTTATGATGAGTTCCAGATAATAATATGTCATCTGCCTGGTGGCCATTGGAGGAGTAGAAAACTTTTCCCTTCTTCCCTTCTAGATTCTTTCACTGGCCTAATAATTAAATTGACATAAAACAAATTAAGAAGAGAAAAACATTTAATCTGCATGTATAGGAGTTCATTAAATAACATGAGACTCAAAGAATTGACCAAAGCAGACAACCTTTGTACCTTTTAGACCAAGATACAATGTATTTGTGAAGAATTGACAATACAGAGGGGATTTGGGCTTGGGTTAGTAAATTAGTGAAGAAGTAACAAGGTTTAGGAAAATATACTCATCCAATAAATCATAAGTCTCAATTATTTGATCTCTTAAATATTTCTATTATTGCTCTTTTCTTTCCATATGTAACAATATTATACAATTCCAGAGTCTATTTTTGTTATGTGGACTTCCTCAGTAACATTTCAAGTTTCTTACTCACATAAAAATAAATCACTTTGCTTCTTCTTTTTTCCCCTGTTCCTTGTTTCTTTTACTTTGAATGAGAAATCACTTTCTTTTATGTCTTGTCAGCTTCTTTAGAAAATATTAGTCTAATAATACTTAGCACTAACCAAATTTGAATTAGACAGATCTCTTATTGCCTCTAGTTAAATGATTTAATTGCCACATAAATTTGATATTTATGAAGGCCATATGAAAAAATCATAATCATGAACAGCCAAAAGTACATTCATTTGAAATAATTTGTAAACCTGTATAATACATCTTGTCTATCCTTAAGCAGTTTTCATACTGTCAAGATAATTTTCAGCATTCATGATGTATTTTTCCCAAAACACATTCTTTCTTATTGACTCATTCTTAATATGTTTCTGAGGTCTTTCATAAAAGATAAAGTAGCTTAATATTTACTCTTTGGAGTGTATATTCCTTTTGACTACAAACTATCTCCTTAACTAGCAAAAAGTACAATCCAATTTTGGAATTTGGCAATGTCATTAAATATTTCCAGATGAAAATGCAGAAGAAAGGATATAAAGTACAGTTGCCTTTCTGTTCTAGAACATTGAATTCACCTTTTCTTCCTACATGGCTTTTTGCTCTCTGGGAGGAAGATGGTGGGAGAGCAGCTGCTGCTTTTGTCCGCAGGTTCGTTATATCACATCATCAGATAGGGGAAGTGTGACTCAACGGAAGTCACAGTGCCTGACACTTTGCCTTTAAGTGCTGATGTGCAAACAAAATGGTTGAAAATTATTTTAGAGGAGAATTCACAGCTAGGTAACAAACAAAACTTGCATCTTGTGCATGCTAGTAGTGAAAGATCCTCAAGAAAAGGGACAAAAGTCAAATTCAAAATAAAAGGAGATAGCTTGTAATCAAAAGGAACATACACACTCCAAAGAGTAAATATTAAGCTACTTTATCTTTTATGAATACTTTTGCTAAATTGAAGTGATTTGTTTTTCTGACTTACAGTTATCTTGCTTGAAATGTTTAAGTGATAAATTTTAGGTATGTCTTTCTATCATGATTTAGAAGCTACATTGCATTATCAGATCTATACTGGTCAAAAACTGAAAAACAAGGTATATTAAATTTGTGGATTATCTAGCTATTAATATCTCTGTCCCATTGCACTGAGCAATTAAAAATAATAATCATGTGTATAAATAGACTATACTATTTCTTTTTCATTAATACTAACTCCACTATGTGGGTACCAATGGAATAAAAATAGAGATTTGTGTTTTAGCAACTGTATCATATGTTCGTTTTGTTTGTTCAGTTTTGATTTATTTTAGCAGATATGGTCAATA
>SJYC01130870.1:0-13726 GCA_006408675.1 Madoqua kirkii | reverse complement strand
TGGAAATATACTTATTACCACTAAACTATACACTTAAAAGTGGTTAACATGGTACATTTCCTTATATGTTTTATATCAAAATAATAGATTTAGAAATGAAATAAATATTAAAATACATATAAGAAAAGTTAAATGTGTTATGTACTGTACAATGAGCTCAAACCAAGATAAGGCTTTTAAAATCAGGGGGATCACTGTTAGCTGGTAGAGTGTGGGAAGACTGAGGAAATTTAATGTATGAAGTGAAATTTAATTTAATAGTGTGTGTATGTTAATCCCCAAACTCCTAATTTATCTCTCCCCCAACTTTTTTCCCTTTGGTAACCATGTTTGTTTGTGTTTTTTTTCTGTCTCTGAGTTTGTTACTGTTTTTTAAAGAAATTAATTTGTATTCTTTTTTTTTTTTTGATTCCACATACATGTGGTATCTTCTGATAATCTTAAATGGTCTTCCTGCTTCCACTTTTGCCTGCTAAATCCATTCCTACTCTACATGGCAGGTAGATGTAACTTTTTAAAATAAAAAAAATCATATCTTTACATTTCCCTACTTTGAAAACACCCAAGGGTATTTCCTTGGACAAAAGGAAAACTTCGTCAAACAAAAACTTCGTCTTGCCTCACTGCTTGAGAACTTGCCTGAAACATGCTTTGTCCATATCAGCACATGGCTATTTCATTCTTAACATTTAGATCTCAGTTTAATATAACTTTCAGAAATATCACCCTTTCTATAGTATTCAGCCACTCTCCATTCATTACTCCTTTTCTGTTTGTTTTACAGACCTTAGATAGAGCCATCTGAAATTGTCTGAATTGTTTATTCATTTATTGTCTATCACTCTCCCCACTGGAAGATCCATGAAACAGCAACCTGACTATTCTTGTTTACTCCCTTGTTTACTACTGTAGCTTATAATAATATCTAGTATATATCAGGTGCTCATAACTCATCTTTGAGAGAAAACCACTTTAAACAGCAAAGCGGGAAGACTGGAGACCTGATGTTGATGGGCACATACAGCAAATAATAGGAGTTATGCATCTTCTGGACACTTCACTAACTTTACATACAAACTCTTTTTACTGATGAGGAAACTGAAGCTTGGAGATGTGAAGGGGCTTTTCCTGTATTATAGATAGAAAGTAGCAAAGCAAGGATTTTTGCCTAAATAGGTCTAAATATGAAAGTCATAATGCCATATTGTGGGCTCCTGAAATATGATAGCAGATGACAGACATGTTGATCTGAAATAAAGAAGTACCCATGAATGGTTTAATTCTGTCCCTTCCTTCAACCTATTAGGTCAGAATCACTTATCACATTAGAAAATAATTATCCTGAACATTAGGAAGATCAGATACAGAGATATGGGACCATTGCTCAGGTTAAGAGATGAGAGAAGAGACAACTCTGGATCCCAAAGGCACGAAAGTATAGGGAATGGTACATTGAACTGAACAGGGAACCTATGATAGGACTTGCTATGGGACTGTGGGTTTTCTGAGGCGGTAAAACTGACTTTATCAAGGTCCTAGTCCCAATCCCCAGGGATTAAAAAAAGCTTCAATTGGAGAGTTTGAGGGCAGCCTCCAGATCCAATAGATCACACCTACTGGAATTTTCTGGGAGAAAATGATAGGAAGGATGCTGTAACTTGAATCTAGGAGAAATGTAGTTGTACCCTGGGGATAAAGACATTAAAGCACAGTCTCTTCAAGAGGAGTAAAAGTAACAGGGAGGAGCCAGAATAAACCCACAGGCTGGAATCTGGTTGCCCAGGTCTGCCTTGGGGATTACAAGAACAAAAACATCGCTGAAAGTCTTCAGGTAGGGGAGGAGCAGTGGGTGGCATGACACACAGGAGTCCCTAGGTTCTTTACAGAGATTTGGGCTAATTACGTCCAAGGAGTGAAGGAAAAGCCACAAGCTGGTGTGGGGATGGGAGTGTCTGATACTTGATCCACCAGACAAGACATTTGTAAAGAATGAAAAATGGCAAGGAGAATGAGAAAGGGCAAATATAGGGAAGAGAGAGAAAAAGAGTGAGCTCAAATGACTTGATCTGGGCCAGAGGAGTGAGGGGATCCAGTCAAGCTCACTGCTGTATTTCAGAGAGATCTGACTTTATGTGTAGCAGAGTGAGTGTGGTTGGGGATGAGCATCAAAGCATAACAAGGATAAAAGGTCATTCAACAGCCCTCTTTGAATGGATTATCTAATTGATTCAGCCCTTAGCCTAAAGTTACAAAGCAAAGTGAGTAAGTGATCTTTGGAGAGATGGAACCTGTACCCTTAGAGCCATTAGCATCCTGTTGTACTCCCCTGAGTTCATGGCAATTAGTCAAAACAAAGACAAGCAACAAATCCAGGGGGACTAAACCTGGGGTACTCTCTGGGGCTCATTGTCTGCTCTTTGAAAAAAAAGGTTTGGGAGAGATTGTAAACTGCCAAAGAGCAGAAAGGCCAGGACAAAACAGGGCATCAGAACCTAGTGGGCCTATGAGCTCAGGGTTCGTGTGGGGTGGAAAGAGACTTCTTTTACAGGCTGTGAGAGCAGGACTTTATGCTGTGGATGGAAGGATTCTTCCATTTCAGCTACAGTTCAAAAGTTATCTTGATGCTTCCTCTCAGCAGAACCACAGATCCTTAACGAACTACAGCATTCTCAGGATCCCCATGGGGCTCTGGCAACAAGAGACTGGACACCTGTGCTCTATTTTCATGTATCCCATACCCCATCCACTCCCCCAGAAGCTGTACAACAAGGGTAGCATAAAGAACACATCTGAGGCAGTCCAAAGTATGTGCAGGTCACTGGAAGAACCAAGCGAGTGAACGGCACAAAGGGAGAAGCAGGTGTGAAAAAAAGACGGTAAGACTCGAGGTAAGAGTGAAAGTAAATGGGGAGAGGGTAGTAATCGGGGAGATGAACAAGAATGAGGAAAGCGGAAGGAGAAATAGGTATGAAAGTTACTGTTTCTGAGTCTGAGAGGGCAGAAGAAGATAGGGTAAAGGATTTGGCCACTTGCAGAAAGTTACTTCCATTTTTGAAGCATGGAAATGTAGATGTGGGTTGGAGAATTGGGATGGTGCAGTAGAAAGTTTAGAAAAGCTCAGTTCCATTTATAAGGAGCTATGGGCTCAGAATCTGGACAATGAGAGCAATTTTTATATGAGCAGACTTTAAAACAGCTCATGGACTGTCTCTTATACACATCTTGGGAGAGATTGTAAACTGCCAAAGAGCAGAAAGGCCAGGACAAAACAGGGCATCAGAACCTAGTGGGCCTATGAGCTCAGGGTTCGTGTGGGGTGGAAAGAGACTTCTTTTACAGGCTGTGAGAGCAGGACTTTATGCTGTGGATGGAAGGATTCTTCCATTTCAGCTACAGTTCAAAAGTTATCTTGATGCTTCCTCTCAGCAGAACCACAGATCCTTAACGAACTACAGCATTCTCAGGATCCCCATGGGGCTCTGGCAACAAGAGACTGGACACCTGTGCTCTACTTTCATGTATACCCCACCCACTCCCCCAGAAGCTGTACAACAAGGGTAGCATAAAGAACACATCTGAGGCAGTCCAAAGTGTGTGCAGGTCACTGGAAGAACCAAGTGAGTGAACTGCACAAAGGGAGAAGCAGGTGTGAAAAAAAGACCGTAAGACTCGAGGTAAGAGTGAAAGTAAATGGGGAGAGGGTAGTAATCGGGGAGATGAACAAGAATGAGGAAAGCGGAAGGAGAAATAGGTATGAAAGTTACTGTTTCTGAGTCTGAGAGGGCAGAAGAAGATAGGGTAAAGGATTTGGCCACTTGCAGAAAGTTACTTCCATTTTTGAAGCATGGAAATGTAGATGTGGGTTGGAGAATTGGGATGGTGCAGTAGAAAGTTTAGAAAAGCTCAGTTCCATTTATAAGGAGCTATGGGCTCAGAATCTGGACAATGAGAGCAATTTTTATATGAGCAGACTTTAAAACAGCTCATGGAATTCAACAAATATATTTCATGTATAATAGAAAGACACCATTATTATAGGAATGAAAAATATAAAAGATAATATGTCTTTATACAGCTCATAGAGTAGCAGAAAGGCATGGAAAGTGTTATAATAGTACAGTAGTTTAGGCTAGAGGGCTGCATAGAATTAAGAGAATAATAAGTGATTTGTTTGCAGGGAGTAAAATATTAACATTAGCAGGTCTATGGGAACCATTAGCAGATGAGTTCTTGTAAGAATAAATTGTTTCCTAAGATGGATAATGGAGTGAAGATAAAAATAACTGTACATGCAAAGACCTGGTTTCTGAACCAGCATGCAGTATTCAGGATTGGGTTAAATCTTACAGACTAGGCATAAAGGACTCTAACAGCTACCACCATAATTTAGAGATAGGAAGTCACTTGAAGCAGACTTTGAAGATCAAATATATCACTGACAGATGTCTTAATATTGTATAGTTCTTAAGATGTATAACCCACAAAGACCTACTGTATAGCACAGGGAACTCTGCTCAATATTTTATGGCAGCTTGGATGGGAGGGGAGTTTGGAGTAGAATAGATACGTGTACAGGTATGGCTAAGTCTCTTTGCTATCTACCTGAAACTATCACAACATTGTTAATCAGCTATACTCCAATAGAAACTGAAAAGTTATTGGAAAAATTAATATAGTATAGTTCTAAGCTTCAGTTCAGTTCAGTCACTCAGTCATGTCCGACTCTTTGTGACCCCATGAATCGCAGCACGCCAGGCCTCCCTGTCCATCACCAGCTCCCAGAGTTTACTCAAACTCATGTCCATCGAGTTGGTGATGCCATCCAGCTCTCTCATCCTCTGTCGTCCCCTTCTCCTCCTGCCCCCAATTCCTCTCAGTATCAGGGTCTTTTCCAATAAGTCAACTCTTTGCATGAGGTGGCCAAAGTACTGGAGTTTCAGCTTTAACATCAGTTCTTTCAATGAACACCCAGGACTGATCTCCTTTAAAATGGACTAATTGGGTCTCCTTGCAGTCCAAGGGACTCTTGAGTCTTCTCCAACACCACAGTTCAAAAGCATCAATTCTTCAGCACTCAGCTTTCTTCACAGTCAGCTTTCACCACTGGAAAAACCATAGCCTTGACTAGATGGACCTTTGTTGGCAAAGTAATGTCTCTGCTTTTGAATATGCTATCTAGATTGGTCATAACTTTCCTTCCAAAGAGTAAGCATCTTTTAATTTCATGGCTGCAATCACCATCTGCAGTGCCTTTGGAACCCAAAAAAGTAAAGTCTGACTGTTTCCACTGTTTCCCTATCTATTTCCCTTACTGGTGGCCCAAATCTGGATGGAGCACAAAGGGAGAAGCAGGTGTGAAAAAAAGACGGTAAGACTCGAGGTAAGAGTGAAAGTAAATGGGGAGAGGGTAGTAATCGGGGAGATGAACAAGAATGAGGAAAGCGGAAGGAGAAATAGGTATGAAAGTTACTGTTTCTGAGTCTGAGAGGGCAGAAGAAGATAGGGTAAAGGATTTGGCCACTTGCAGAAAGTTACTTCCATTTTTGAAGCATGGAAATGTAGATGTGGGTTGGAGAATTGGGATGGTGCAGTAGAAAGTTTAGAAAAGCTCAGTTCCATTTATAAGGAGCTATGGGCTCAGAATCTGGACAATGAGAGCAATTTTTATATGAGCAGACTTTAAAACAGCTCATGGACTGTCTCTTATACACATCTTGGGAGAGATTGTAAACTGCCAAAGAGCAGAAAGGCCAGGACAAAACAGGGCATCAGAACCTAGTGGGCCTATGAGCTCAGGGTTCGTGTGGGGTGGAAAGAGACTTCTTTTACAGGCTGTGAGAGCAGGACTTTATGCTGTGGATGGAAGGATTCTTCCATTTCAGCTACAGTTCAAAAGTTATCTTGATGCTTCCTCTCAGCAGAACCACAGATCCTTAACGAACTACAGCATTCTCAGGATCCCCATGGGGCTCTGGCAACAAGAGACTGGACACCTGTGCTCTACTTTCATGTATACCCCACCCACTCCCCCAGAAGCTGTACAACAAGGGTAGCATAAAGAACACATCTGAGGCAGTCCAAAGTGTGTGCAGGTCACTGGAAGAACCAAGTGAGTGAACTGCACAAAGGGAGAAGCAGGTGTGAAAAAAAGACCGTAAGACTCGAGGTAAGAGTGAAAGTAAATGGGGAGAGGGTAGTAATCGGGGAGATGAACAAGAATGAGGAAAGCGGAAGGAGAAATAGGTATGAAAGTTACTGTTTCTGAGTCTGAGAGGGCAGAAGAAGATAGGGTAAAGGATTTGGCCACTTGCAGAAAGTTACTTCCATTTTTGAAGCATGGAAATGTAGATGTGGGTTGGAGAATTGGGATGGTGCAGTAGAAAGTTTAGAAAAGCTCAGTTCCATTTATAAGGAGCTATGGGCTCAGAATCTGGACAATGAGAGCAATTTTTATATGAGCAGACTTTAAAACAGCTCATGGAATTCAACAAATATATTTCATGTATAATAGAAAGACACCATTATTATAGGAATGAAAAATATAAAAGATAATATGTCTTTATACAGCTCATAGAGTAGCAGAAAGGCATGGAAAGTGTTATAATAGTACAGTAGTTTAGGCTAGAGGGCTGCATAGAATTAAGAGAATAATAAGTGATTTGTTTGCAGGGAGTAAAATATTAACATTAGCAGGTCTATGGGAACCATTAGCAGATGAGTTCTTGTAAGAATAAATTGTTTCCTAAGATGGATAATGGAGTGAAGATAAAAATAACTGTACATGCAAAGACCTGGTTTCTGAACCAGCATGCAGTATTCAGGATTGGGTTAAATCTTACAGACTAGGCATAAAGGACTCTAACAGCTACCACCATAATTTAGAGACAGGAAGTCACTTGAAGCAGACTTTGAAGATCAAATATATCACTGACAGATGTCTTAATATTGTATAGTTCTTAAGATGTATAACCCACAAAGACCTACTGTATAGCACAGGGAACTCTGCTCAATATTTTATGGCAGCTTGGATGGGAGGGGAGTTTGGAGTAGAATAGATACGTGTACAGGTATGGCTAAGTCTCTTTGCTATCTACCTGAAACTATCACAACATTGTTAATCAGCTATACTCCAATAGAAACTGAAAAGTTATTGGAAAAATTAATATAGTATAGTTCTAAGCTTCAGTTCAGTTCAGTCACTCAGTCATGTCCGACTCTTTGTGACCCCATGAATCGCAGCACGCCAGGCCTCCCTGTCCATCACCAGCTCCCAGAGTTTACTCAAACTCATGTCCATCGAGTTGGTGATGCCATCCAGCTCTCTCATCCTCTGTCGTCCCCTTCTCCTCCTGCCCCCAATTCCTCTCAGTATCAGGGTCTTTTCCAATAAGTCAACTCTTTGCATGAGGTGGCCAAAGTACTGGAGTTTCAGCTTTAACATTAGTTCTTTCAATGAACACCCAGGACTGATCTCCTTTAAAATGGACTAATTGGGTCTCCTTGCAGTCCAAGGGACTCTTGAGTCTTCTCCAACACCACAGTTCAAAAGCATCAATTCTTCAGCACTCAGCTTTCTTCACAGTCAGCTTTCACCACTGGAAAAACCATAGCCTTGACTAGATGGACCTTTGTTGGCAAAGTAATGTCTCTGCTTTTGAATATGCTATCTAGATTGGTCATAACTTTCCTTCCAAAGAGTAAGCATCTTTTAATTTCATGGCTGCAATCACCATCTGCAGTGCCTTTGGAACCCAAAAAAGTAAAGTCTGACTGTTTCCACTGTTTCCCTATCTATTTCCCTTACTGGTGGCCCAAATCTGGATGGTGGAGCTTGGGGAATCTTGAAAAATCAGTAGCAGTATCTGCTATTCCCTATATGTGGGCTGACTTTCTGCCTACCTTACACTCCTGATAAGATTAGCAGGGGTCCTTTTCCCCAGATTCTTCAGAGCAAAGCTAAATCCCATGGATGTCCTCACAGAGACAGAGTGTGAGAAATAATCTGAATACACAGAGTAGCAGAACTGATCTCTGCCTTGTGTTTCAGCTAGCCACAGATTCGAGACCGAAAATAGAGAGCTCACTATCAAAAGTTAGACTCTATAATTTGCCAAATCATTTTTGTTCCCTGGTTGTTTTATTTCTCAATCCCGCACGTGACATCCTTTTTAAAATGTTTCTTATATGCCTAGATCTCTTGTGTATTTAAATTTCATAACATATCTGATTTGATCTCTTACTTTGTCATACGGATATACCACCTGCCTCCAGCAGATTCATTAGTTCTTGGCTCTGTAAATATTTCTTTCAGTACAGTCAAGGTTAATATGGAGACAAACAGAGTCTCTCAGGAAAGGTGGGGGGGCAATCATCACCTTGGAGAAAAGTCCAATCCCTTAGCCATTTCTTCCTACTGTGGCTTATCCCCTATGACCTAACTTAACAATTTCGCAAATTGGCCACTTCTAATTCTGTAGCATTCATCTGCAACTGAAGACCCTGTCTGATGCATAAATTTTTCGATGCTGGCCTGTTAAGTAGCAAGGAGAATTTTAGTGAGAGCCCTATAGCCAGTCTTGGTCTGGACGCAACTGTAAATTGAGATTTGTTCATAATACTCTGCCATCTCTGTATGGCTGCTCCAATCTCTCCATTGCTCTAGCCTCAAATCTTCCCTATAACCAAATATCCCATATTTTATCTCTTTAGTAGCCTGAGCTACTTGTATTTCAAATGGTGGGGAACTAAGCCAGTAATGAGTGAAACTTGTCCTCTCCCCAAAAACATTATTAATAATTTAAACACATTTTTTGTTGATAATGTCCCCACTTTCAGTTTTGAATCACAGAAATAAGTCTATAGAAAGCAAGATTTCAGTATGAGAAAAATGGAGCTTATACTTGTCTTTGTAGTAACCTATCAGATATTTGAAGTAAAATATGGATTAAAAATGCCCTAAGTAAAATATTGATAAAAATGAGTGATGTGAGATGTGATTATTAGATACATGTTTATGATCACCTGCAGATATATGTTTGTGTGCTGCATACTGAGGGAAGTTTCTGAACATCTGAGGAATATGTGTATGTGGAGAGGTAGACTTACTCATTGTCTGCAGGTGTGTTTATGGAAAATGATTGAGTCTTTGTATTTGCTTGGCTCTGATGGTGTAAAGCAGCAAAAGATTGGTTAAGGGCACTTTCCATTCACAATCTGTGGAGATGAGTGTATGTATGATAACAATATACTAATACATGAATGTACGGTTGCTTTTGTTCCACATGTATTTTCATGTGAATATGTGTATACATATCAGTACATATTCAGAAGTGCTTCCATCTAGGGAATGAGCATTTTGTATATCCTCCACAGTTGAGTGTTTGCATGAGTATGCATTATATTTTGCTTAAATATCGGCTAATTTAATATGCATCAGCCTCAAAAATACCTCTGTCCATGAATAAATCTTTTTTTACATGAGTATATTAAAGTGCATGTGTCTCTGTATATCAGTATGAATAAACATGTATGAGTGCATATGTATATGTCTGTGTTATGTGTGGCATGCACATTGATTACCAAATGTGAGTGTCCTTTTGCATGTGAATAGTGTAAATGGGAGATGATATAAGTGCTTCTTGTATACTTGTTAGGTATGTATAAGAAGATTTTCACAATTCCGAAAAGTTCATCTGGTAAAGAATTCACCTGCCAGTGAAGGAGACACAAGAGATGTGGGTTTGATCGTAGTTGTGAAGATCCCCTGGAGGAGAAAATGACAGAAGCCTACTCCAGTATTCTTGCCTGTAAAATTCCATGGATAGAGGAGTATGGTAGGCTACAGTCCATGGGGTCGCAGAGCTGGACACTATTCAGCACACTGAACCCACGCATAAATTAGAAACTGGCATCACTATAATGAATAAAATAAAGAACCATATTATCTTGAGGAATTAAAAGTTTGTTGAGAAGGAAAACATAGAAAGAAATATTAATAACTGAGAATGTTAGAGACTGTATTAGGAAATGTGCCAGAGTGTGACAGGAGAGGGTAAGTAATCTATCCCGGACCCTGGGAGAAAAAGTGGTCTGCAGGGGTTCAGGGGAAAGAGAAACAGTATTTGTGTTGGAACTCCATGATATATATGAGGCATGATGATACAGAAAGAGAGAAGAAAATTGCACTTATGTAATGAATTTTTGAAAGTGTGAAAGTCAGTGACATACCTGAGGAATCACAGTAGGGCTGGAAGGCTAAAACGGATGAGTAGAAATAGAATAGAATTGGATTAAACAGTAAACGTTGTTTGGCGCCAGATGGTAAAAGGGTTTTGGACTCTGTTTTAAAGCAGTAGAAAACCAGATAGATTTGAGGAAAGACATCACGCCACATTATCAAACAGCAAATTGGAAATAACACTGCGGGATCTGTATGGTGGAAGGATTAAAAAGAAGAGGAATTGGTAGGAGGGAAACCAATCGAGATAATGCAAATATAAACCTCAGCAAAAACCACAGCATTGTTGATGAGTGAATGAATTGAATTATGGAGAAACAAATATTTGATCTGAAACAATAGAGCTTACCGAGTAATTGACAGTTACTCATTTGATAACGAGAATCTATCTTTCTGAAAAAATAAAGTATTATACTTAAGGCCAAAGTCATCTTTGAATTCCTATCCTTGATCCAGCATTAGTCTCTTTTACACAGCCATTACTACTCTAATCAAATCAGTTGAATGAAAATCCTTCCAGGGCGTCTAGGCATTTAAGTACAAATGTAGCTATCAGGGAGACAGAGTACTTTAAAAGGGTTTTAAACTGATGCCATTGTATAGAAATCATTATACATTTTTTAACTCAGCAATATATTTTCACTCTTAACTATTAAGATTATTTCTCATCATGACCATCTCTCTGATTAATTAGTTATTGGAGCCAATTAATTGAAGAATTATAAAGAACTCTACTTCTTTTTTTCCTTTTGCATACAAAAATCTTTTTTATGCCTCTTTAAGCATATGAGTGTTGTTCTGTCTGGTTAATATATCAAAAACTAGAACTGCCAAATAAGGTTCTTGTTTTAATGAGTTCTGCCAAATTGCTCCCAAAAGGGCCACACAGTTTTATAGTCTTGTAGCCTTGATTAAAAGCCAGGTCCTTAATCTTTTCCAGAATATAATTTTATCAGATTTTATGATTTATCCCATGTGATGGGTAGGAAAATTTTTATTATTTTGAAAATGTGTATTATTTTTGTGCCCATTAGGACTGATTTTATTGTACATTTGTTGCAGGAAGGCAGACCCCTTCCAGGGCCCAAAACTGGGCTCTTATCTAACACTTGGAAATGAATTGTCCGAGGAGACACATGTACTGACAAAGCAAGAGACTTTATTGGGAAAGGGCAGCCGGGTGGAGAGCAGTAGGGTAAGGGAACCCAGGAGAACTGCTCTTGGCTTGCAGTCTCGGTTTTATGGTGATGGGATTAGTTTCTGGGTGGTCTTTGGCCAATCATTCTAAGTCAGAGTCTTTCCTGGTAGCGCACTCATTGCTCAGCCAAGATGAATGCTAGGGAGAGGGATGCTGGGAAGTGGATGGACACACGGTGTCTCCTTTAGACCTTTCCCGGACTCTTCCAGTTGGTGGAGGCTTATTAGTTCCGTATTCCTTATCAGGATCTCCTGTCATAAAACAACTCATGCAAATGGTTACTATGGTGCCTGGCCAGGGTGGGCAGTTTGAATCAGTGTACTTCCCCTAACACATTTGTTCATTATTTGTATTTATTCTTACAAGAAAAAAAATCGTATTTTGCCAAATTTGATATATTACTCAACTCTCTTATTTGTAGTTTTTGAATATATTTCAAATTTTAAACTTCATTCAGTAATGTAGGCTTCAAATATTGTTCCATTTAGGGACACTCTGTTCTATTGTTTCCCTAAACTTTTAACCTCATATAAAATACCATGGTTATATTAGATTTTTTTTTTTTTTTTTTTGCTGTGAAATTTTTTAAGATGAATCATGTCATCTTGTTGTAGCCACGTGTTCTGGGAAACAAACTCACTCAGAAGGACAATGCAGACAGTGGAGTGCAGTTTATTACACCAGCGGGCCCAAAGCAGAGTCTCTTCTTAGCTAAGGTCCTCAACCATCATTTGTGAAAATCTTTTATACCCCATGTTTGTTTATGTGTCTGATTCCTTGTGACTTACAAATTCCTTGAGACTTACATAAACTAAGGAAAATATAATCCCAATAACGACATCATTCACATGCATGTGCTCATGTGCTCAAACAGTCAAACAATTAGCCAATACTCAATAAACCTGAGGTTACATTCCAATAGATACAGAAAGTGTTATGGCCTGTCTGGAGGAAGGGGTGATTAGTGTATGTTTTCTCTTAGGCAATGAGTAACCTGGATATGATTTTCAAGGTTCCCCTGTCTGAATGGGGTCTTATCCTTCTGTTGTTGTCCTCATAGGCACTAAACATAAATTTCAGAGTCTATAGGAAAGGTGGCCAAGCATGATTAGCATGAACAGGCCTAAGATGGAGTCCAGGCCCTATGAATTCCTTCTTCAATTTAACCTGTTAAAATTTTAAGTTGGTAACTCTAGGCACAATGCTGTACATAAGATTTCTAGAACTTTTCATTGTGCATAACTGAAACTCTTTTTCATTAAACAGAATTTTTCCCCTCTCCCAGCAACCACCGTTCTCCTCTTTGTTTCTATGACTTTGACTATTTATATACTTCATATAAGTGGAATCATGTAGTATTTTTCCTTCTGTGACAGGCTTATTACTTGCCATACTGTCTCCAGGTCCATACATGTTGTTGTATATGGCAAATTATCCTTCATTCTTAAGGCTGAAAAACCTTCCTAGTGGGCTTCCCTAGTGACTCAGTGGTTTAAAAAAAAAAAAAATCTGCCTGCTAATGTAGGAGACTCAAGAAAATGCCCTGGAGAAGGTACAAAAAGGATCTTCATGACCCAGATAATCACGATGGTGTGATCACTCATCTAGAGCCAGACATCCTGGAATGTGAAGTCAATTGGGCCTTAGAAAGCATCACTATGAACAAAACTAGTGGAGATGATGGAATTCCAGTAGAGCTATTTCAAATCCTGAAAGATGATGCTGTGAAAGTGCTGCACTCAATATGCCAGCAAATTTGGAAAACTCAGCAGTGGCCACAGGACTGGAAAAGGTCAGTTTTCATTCCAATCCCAAAGAAACGCAATGCCAAAGAATGCTCAGACTACCACACTATTGCATCATCTCACACGGTAGTAAAGTAATGCTCAAAATTCTCTAAGCCAGGTTTCAGCAATATGTGAACTGTGAACTTCCTGATGTTCAAGCTAGTTTTAGAAAAGGCAGAGGAACCAGAGATCAAATTGCCAACATCTGCTGGATCATGGAAAAAGCAAGAGAGTTCCAGAAAAACATCTATTGTTGCCTTATTGACTATGCCAAAGCCTTTGACTGTGTGGATCACAATAAACTATGGAAAATTCTGAAAGAAATGGGAATACCAGACCACCTAACCTGCTTCTTGAGAAATCTGTATGCAGGCCAGGAAGCAACAGTTAGAACTGGACATGGAACAACAGACTGGTTCCAAACAGGAAAAGGAGTACATCAAGCCTGTATATTGTCACCCTGCTTATTTAACTTCTATGCAGAGTACATCATGAGAAATGCTG
>SJYC01130868.1:0-20719 GCA_006408675.1 Madoqua kirkii | reverse complement strand
TTATACACATCTCTTACTTAATGAATCCTATTAAATGCATTTTCAGCATTCACTAACACAATAATTGTCTACTTTAATATGTTGAACAGTTGAAACATCCTTGTTACTGTGATTACAGAAGAATACACTTTAAATAAAAAGTGGAAAAATTAAATTTTCAGATCAAATCAATTTAGTGACAAGATAAGAATACACAGTGATATATTAGAACATATTCTAGGAATACAGGAACAGTTATAGCCTCATATTTTATCAAACTATTCTTTAAGATATACTATATATTCTCTTAATAAACTAATTATATGTCAGTCTCTCAATTTTATGGAGAAGGCAATGGCAACTCATTCCAGTACTCTTGCCTGGAAAATCCCATGGACGAAGGAGCCTGGTAGGTTGCAGTCCATGGGATCTCGAAGAGTTGGACGTGGCTGAGCAAATTCACTTTCACTTTTCACTTTCATGCATTGGAGAAGGAAATGGCAACCCACTTCAGTATTCTTGCCTGGAAAATCCCAGGGACAGAGGAGCCTGGTAGGCTGCCATCTATGGGGTCGCACAGAGTCAGACTGATCTGATGCGACCTAGCAGCAGTAGCAGCAGCAGCTCTCAATTTCATGAATGAGAATACTAAGGGTGAGATTTTAAGAATGCCCCAGGTCTATAAAACTAGTTACTAAACAGAATTTATTTTCAGATTTTTCTTAATTCAAAACCCCTGCTACAAAGTACGCTTTTAAAATTATTGACAGGAGAAACAGCATGGTCTTGAAGAACAGCGATGAGGTCTCTGAGAATTTTTTTTTTTTTTCCCACAGCCCACTCTTTTCTCTTCCCTGGAACACCTACCTCCATCTTCCCATTTCTTTACCAAGAGTAGAATGTTGTATAGAAAGAACGTGGAGTCACACTGGCCTGGCTTAGAATCCTCAGTCCATTATTCCTGAGTGATCAGGCGCTAGCTGTTCCATGTTTGTAAACTAGGAATAATAAGGATTTCATGCAATCGAGTCTCTGTATCATAGTGTCTAAACATATAAAATATTCAATAAATGATAGTTTTGTGGAAATAATCATGGAAATTAAAATAACTATATTTAAACTTCGTATGCATATTCAATCTGAATAAAGAAGTTTCTTTAAGTTCCTACCACCTCACTGTATACAGGAAACTACTGAAAGCATTTGAATGGCCCTTTGTAACTGGGTGGTAGATGAGCTAAATGCAGAATCACTGACTGCCTCCATGTTTTTATTACTTTACTAAGAAATGGGAGCAAAGAGCTCTTCATTTCACAGCAGGGCCTCAACTGCTCCCCGGCTCTCACACTCTCCTGACTACTGGCCGCACCCACATCAAACCTGTAACACCTTTGGTTTTCAGTGCTCACTATTACCATTCAAAGCACCCTTCTCTCTAATCATTCCACATCAACTTGAATGATAAGTTTCAGGAAGAACTCAACTGTTCTTCCTCCTCTCAACAGCACATATGAGGATAGAGATATTAATAAGAACTTCTGGAACCATAATCTGTTCTCTAATGTTTATTACATTTCTTTATGCTAGCCATTTTACCCACACCCTTTCATTTAGACTATTCTTTTAGTTCAAATTGAGATACACCTGCCAAGCATATACAGTGGATGAAGTACTTCATCTTGAAGAGACTTTTAAATTTGAATCATTCATAACTCTTTCCACACTGTATCAGTGAGAGACACATATGAATGTATGTATATAGGTCTCCATCCTTTGTGTCCCAAGGATTTTCTCCTACACTTTCCCTCCAAATTGGCTTTAGCAAAAGACATACTCTCTAGGTTTCCCTTTCACATTATCCCAGGTAAGTATTTTGTATTTTTCAATCATTAATGTACACACCAACCACCTAGAGTCTTGTTACAAGACAGATTCTGACTTAGTAGACTTGAAGAAGGATGAGATCCTATGATTCTTATTTCCCAGATGCTACAGAGGCACATCAGTGCACCACCCTTTGCTTAGCAAGGAAGAAAACTTACTTAGACAAACCTAGTCACATTGCAAAGGATTTAATGTAAATCACAAGGAGGAATCAAATATAAAAATGCTAAATGGTCCAAAACCTTGCAGAATTTTCCCAATTACAGTTCAACTCCTATTTACAAGCTTCTCTGAGGTTAGATGTCTTCTTTACTCTTGGCTCAGACAGTAAAGCATCTGTCTGCAGTGTGGGAGACCCGGGTCCAATCCCTGGGTTGGGAAGATCCCCTGGAGAAGAAAATGGGAACCCACTCCAGTACTCTTCCCTGGAAAATTCCATGGACTGAGGAGCCTGGTGGGCTACAGTCCATGGAGTCGCTAAGAGTCGGACACGACTGAGCATCTTCACTTTCACTTTACTCTTTTACCTGAGGATAGATGGCCTCAGTCTCCCCCAATAACAACAACAGGATCACTACCTAGTTTATAAATTGTAAGCCTTTTCTTCCTTAATATCAAAAAGCTGTGGTGTGTGACATCCATGATAGATATTAATTGATTACTTAATTAATTAGCTAATATAATTAAGGACTCTAAAGTAAATGGAAGCATCTCCTATTTGAAAGAAACGTTGTCCTAGCCTAAGACAATTTGATGTAGAGAAAATGGAACTTCCACCTTTGCCTCATTATTTAGACTTCAGACCCAGTTTTTCCAATTTTTCCAGAACCTTCACTCTAATCTGCCGAGTTTTTACACAATACAAGATGGGATTCATCAAGGGTGGTATCAGCAAGAATGCATCAGCCATCAGAATCATAGCCACTGGGGGTGTATGCTTGGGAAAGCAGTGCATGATAGCCAAGGTAATGATGGGCACATAGAAGATGAGCACAGCACAGATGTGGGACACACAGGTATTAAGAGCTTTAAGCCATTCCCTGTGAGATGCAATACCCAATACAGTCTTCAGAATAAACACATAAGAGACAACAATTAACATACTGTCTGACATCATACAGAGTGCAACAAACAGACAGTAATAGAAGTTAACTCTATTGTCAGAGCACGCCAGCTTCATGACGTCCTGGTGGAGGCAGTAGGAGTGGGATAACAGCGTTTATTACAGTATTTGAGTCTCTTTAAAGTGAAAGGGAGGGGAAGAACTAGGAGAAGGCTTTTAAAAGCAAATGCTAACCCAATGTGCAAAACTCTGGAGCTAGTAAGGATGGAGCGGTATCTCAGGGGGTTGCAAATGGCTACAAAGCGATCAAAAGACATGATCAGGAGTACTGAGGACTCCATGTCTGTGAATCCGTGGATAAAAAATTCCTGAGCAATGCAGGCATCAACAGAAATTCCCATGGTATTGAACAAAAAGATCCTCAGCATGATGGGAAGAGAAGAGAAAGACAGGCCCAGGTCCGATAATGCTAGCATGGAGAGGAAATGGTACATGGGCTCATGCAGAGAAGGCTCTGTCCTGATGAAAAATAGAATAGTGCAGTTTCCCAGGACAGCCATGAAGTACATGAGGCAGATAGGGATGGAGATCCAAATATACACACTCTCAAGCCCTGGGATCCCAATCAACAGGAATGTGGAGACTGCAGCTTCCGAGGCATTGAGAGGAAGCATCATAAATAGGTCTCTTACATACTGCTCCTGGTAGATAAATAATCAAATTATTATTCTCTTAGTTATGTTTACTGAACACAACTCACTTTAGTTGTCAGTTAAATTAAACACAGTTCACATTTAGGTATCAAAAAATAATGTTTATAACTTTCTATATAAAGAAAAATGAGTAAATTTAAATAGACTCATTTTTATCTAAGACTTTTATACTCTTCGAGTCTATCTTTATTCCTTATATACTTCTAAACAACTCTGTAGAAGTGTGTCTGTGCATGCCAAGTCTCTTCAGTCGTGCCCAACTCTTAGCAACCCTTTGGACAGTAGCATGCCAAGCTCCTCTGTTCACGGAATTCTCCAGGCAAGAATACTGGAGTGGATTACCATGCTCTTCTTCAGAGGATCTTTCCAATCCAAGGACTGAACCTCAGTATGTTCTGTCTCTTTCATTAGCAGGTGGGTTCTTTAACACTGCTACTGCTACTAAGTCGCTTCAGTCATGTCTGACTCTGTGTGACCTCATAGACGGCAGCCCACCAGGCTCCCCCATCCGTGGGATTCCCCAAGCAAAAACACTGAAGTGGGTTACCATTTCCTTCTCCAATGCATGAAAGTGAAAAGTGAAAGTTAAGTCACTCAGTCGTGTCCAACTCGTAGTGACCTCATGGACTGCAGCCTACCAGGCTCCTCTGTCCATGGGATTTTCCAGGCAAGAGTACTAGCACCATCTAAAAAGCCCATCTATACAGGTAGTAGAGTGCTTTAATAACTTTACTTTTTTTCTTCTTTTTAAGCCACCGTGTTTGGAGGTTTATGAATCAAGCAAACTAAATTGTGGAAAATTCTGAAAGAGATGGGAATACCAGACCACCTGACCTGCCTCTTGAGAAATCTGTATGCAGGTCAGGAAGCAACAGTTAGAACTGGACATGGAACAACCAACTGGTTCCAAATAGGAAAAGGTGTATGTCAAGGCTGTATATTGTCACCTTTATTATTTAACTTATATTCACAGTACATCATGAGAAATGCTGGGCTCAAAGAAGCACAAGCTGGAATCAAGATTGCTGGGAGAAATATTAATAACCTCAGATATGCAGATGACACCACCCTTATGGCAGAATGTGAAGAACTAAAGAGTCTTTTGACGAAAGTGAAAGAGGGGAGTGAAAAAACTGGCTTCAAGCTCAGCATTCAGAAAACTAAGATCATGGCATCTGGTCCTATCACTTCATGGCAAATAGATGGGGAAACAATGGAAGCAGTGGCTGACTTTACTTTGGGGGGCTCCAAAATCACTGCAGATGGTGACTGCAGCCATGAAATTAAAAGACGCTTACTCCTTAGAAGGAAAGTTATGACCAACCTAGACAGCATATTGAAAAGCAGAGACATTACTTTGCCAACAAAGGTCCATCTGGTCAAGACTATGGTTTTTCCAGTAGTCATGTATGGATGTGAGAGTTGGACTATAAAGAAAGCTGAGCGCTGAAGAATTGATGCTTTTGAACTGCAGTGTTGGAGAAGACTCTTGAGAGTCCCTTGGACTGAAAAGAGATTCAGCCAGTCCATCCTAAAGGAGATCAGTCCTTGGTATTCCTTGGAAAGACTGATGTTGAAGCTGAAACTCCAATACTTTGGCCACCTGATGTGAAGAGCTGACTTATTTGAAAATACTCTGATGCTGGGAAAGATTGAGGACAGGAGGAGAAGAGGACAACAGAGGATGAGGTGGTTTGAAGGTGTCACTGACTCAATGTACATGAGTTTGGATGAAGTCCAGGTGTTGGTGATGAACAGGTAGGCCTGGCATGCTGTGGTTCATGCGGTCGCAGAGTCAGACACGACTGAGTGACTGAACTGAACTGAAAACTAAATTGGAATATATTGCAATCTGGAAAAGCTATAACATCATGATGTGGTCAATGGTCATGTACTCAAACAAACCACAGGTGCTATAGTAACAGGAGTTAAAGGAGACCCAAACCTTATATTACTGTTCATGGAACATGTGTATGAAAATATAAAATCAATCTACCACAGTCCTGAGTGTGCATTGTGTCTCAGCCTTTCAGATGTGATTAATGTTCCCTTGGCATGCAGTACATACCACAGTAGTTATTTGTTGTTGCCTAAAGCCTCACATCTTTTCATGCAGTTGCCACTGGTCCTACTCATTAAAGCCACAGACATTGCTCTTTTCTCCCTCTTCCAAGTTATTTTCCCATTGTTCTTGGCTTCTCTGTGAATACCCTTAGATTGATCACTTGAAACTCAGATTCTTATCTCTGCTGTTTCGACTTGGCCCTGCTCACACCCCTGGCATCAGCATCACCAACACCTTCGGTGACTCTCCTTTTAACAACTCTACACCAGAGAAGCCCCAGTGGTGCAGCTGACAGTCTGCCTTCGTGGGCGAATGGAATTCAGAGGCAGAGAGAAAAAGGATAACCCCTTGCCCATTCTCACTCAATGAATCCCTTCAAAAGGTCATTTCCAAAGTTCCATGTCTGAAGTTTTTATTGACAAGCTTCCAACCTAATTCAGGTAACTAAATAAATGAGCTGTTGTTGATAATATCATTTTTTCAACTGTTCGTTATGCAAATACAAAGATGTACCCTGTCCCACTTACAGACCCTAATCTTTCCAGCCATTAACACTGTCCCAAACATAGCTTGATCCTTTGGTTGGAGAACCTATGAAACTTTTTTTATCTCTAGCCCTCTGAAAGGCATCGGGTTGATGCCTATACATTGCAGAGTTTTCCTTGGATAACATAAAATCATCTTAAAGAAGTTTAGTTTGAGTCTTCAGGACACCTACCAGGCTCCTGTTTACTTTATCCCAGAACAAGGGTGGCAAGATTTCAGATCATTCAGGTTTGGCAGCTTCTTTGTTCCAACACCCTGCTGGGAATCGCATCCTTTTTTTATGCTCTCATATATGTCTCTAGGAAGGACAGGCACGTCCTCATGAGAATGAACAAATACTATGTCCCTGAGAATACTGACTCCACTCGCTTAATCACTGTCTGTCAATAATAATCTCTCTTAAAAAAATACAGAGGGCAAGTTTCTGTCTCACAGTCAGATTTAACTCCTGTGACCCTGTCCCCACATCAGATGTAGGCTTTGGGAATGCCAGTCTCAGATGTTGCTAAGGCAGCCCATATCTAGCTATAGCTCCAAGATAAAGTATGTACTTTAGCAGATTCAATGTGAGACTATTACAGACCTTATGTAGAGTTCTGTCCATTGTCATCACAATGTTTAATTTTAGTTTTAATCTGAATGCATTTAAGTAGTTTATGAACTCTCAAATTTATCATAGATTCCCACTTTTTTCATTGTCATTTACAATGCAATTTACAAGCAACAAATGACATCTCTATTATGGCAGAAAGTGAAGAGAAACTCAAAAGCTTCTTGATGAAAGTGAAAGAGGAGATTGAAAAAGTTGGCTTAAAGCTCAACATTCAGAAAACGAAGATCATGGCATCTGGTCTCATCACTTCATGGGTAATAGATGGGGAAACAGTGGAAACAGTGGCAGACTTTATTTTGAGGGACTCCAAAATCACTGCAGATGGTGACTGCAGCCAGGAAATTAAAAGACGCTTACTCTTTGGAAGAAAAGTTATGACCAATCTAGATAGCATATTGAAAAGCAGAGACATTACTTTGACAGCAAAGGTCCATCTAGTCAAGGCTATGGTTTTTCCATTGGTCATGTATGGATGTGAAAGTTGGACTGTGAAGAAAGCTGAATGTGAATGAAAGAATTGATGCTTTTGAACTGTGGTGTTGGAGAAGATTCTTGAGAGTTCCTTGGACTGCAAGGAGATCCAACCAGTTCATTCTGAAGGAGATCAGCGCTGGGGTTTCTTTGGAAGGAATGATGCTAAAGCTAAAACTCCAGTACTTTGGCCACCTCATGCGAAGAGTTGACTCACTGGAAAAGACTCTGATGCTGGGAAGGATTGGGGGCAGAAGGAGAAGGGGACAACAGAGGAGGGGATGGCTGGATGGCATCACTGACTCAATGGACGTGAGTCTGAGTGAACTCTGAGAGTTGGTGATCGACAGGGAGGCCTTGTGTGCTGCAATTCATGGGGTTGCAAAGAGTTGGACACGACTGAGCGACTAAACTGAACTGAAAGGCATTTAATCTCACAGAGCAGAAAGCCAAGTGTCACAAGTAGTCCTGGTATCTTGGACCCTCAAGTTTAGAAGAGAAAATCAATTTTTATCAAGCCCTCAACTTTGAAGATTGAAAGTAAATAAAAGGTATAATTTTTATTTTATGGGATGACATGATTTTTCAGGCAGAGAGTAGAAAATAAAATCTAGTAAAACATCTTACTGTTGAAAAAGTAAGAAGAGATAAATGAATCAGCTTTGATGAGCCAACAATGACGACTTTGTCTCCAGGTTAATAGAAGAGAGAATGTGCTGGTGATGGGGCTGCAGTCATCAATTCAGGTCAGGAAGGAAACTGAAGAAAAAGTGCCTATAGACTAGTAATCTTGGTTTTCCACTCCCTTCCAAAAATGCTTATTCCAGTTAAAGTACTAAATAAAGTAATATAAATGTCTAACCTTGATATACATATCACTCTAGGATTATAATGCAATTATACGGCTCAAGATCAACTATGTTATTTCTTCCCATCACTTTTTGACAGGTATCTGCGTTGTTTTGAGTTGAAAATCCATTGGTCTCCAGGTAACAAAATGGGACCAGGAGGAAAAGCAGCTGGATCCAAAATAAAAAAAAACACTGTGTTTTGTTTATTTGTTTTTTCAGGGAGGAAGACAGGAGAAATCTGGACCTATAGGATCTATATTTAACTAAAACGTACATTCATCTACGTAAATTTAGGTAAAGTCAGGTAAAATATGATATAAAATATATTATTTTCTTCTTCCAATTCAAACTGCTGCCTAAGCCCCGCCACTTTCATTTATTTCCCCCTTGTTCCTTTTTTCTTATTGTTAGTATTATTATTTTAATGGAAAAGGCCATGAATTTAACAACAAATATTTCTGATAAAAGGGATTGTTCTGAGTGGTCTTTCTGAGACCGCTTCTGTATACATTATGTACTCATAGCACTTCCCCATTGCTCTGGAGCTACCTTCATTCTTTTTAAAGCATGTTGCCTATGAAAATCTTTTTCTGGATCATTTTTCTTCTCTGAGGTTTAAAATATAAAGGAACAGAATTTTATAACTATATGACCCTAACTGACTTTATAGGGCCTCCCTGGTGACTTAGTGATAAAGAATCTTCCTGCCAATACAGGAGACAAGCGTTCGATCCCTGGGTCAGGAAGATTCACTGGAGGAGGAAATGGCAACCCACTCCATTATTCTTGCCTGGAAAATTCTATGGAAAGAAGAGTCTGGAGGACTCAGACAGGACTGGGCAACTAAACAGCAACAATTGACTTATGGGGATTTAAAGGGGCAACAGGCAGGATGGCCTAAACCTTACTCTGAGACAACCAAATCTTTCAACCTATTATTCTTGCCTGGAAAATTCTATGGAAAGGAGAGCCTGGAGGACTCAGACAGGACTGGGCAACTAAACAGCAACAATTGACTTATGGGGATTTAAAGGGGCAACAGGCAGGATGGCCTAAACCTTACTCTGAGACAACCAAATCTTTCAACCTACAAACTCTCCAGGCTAGAATATCACAGTCTGAGTTTGCCTTAAAAGTCAGTTTTTTAGAGTGTACCATTCAAATCATTTAGCCTCATTGTCTAGTCACTGGTGCAGTAAGCAGCCCCACCATTCATTTATTTCACACAGAGAAAACAAGATATTAGACTGCTTGAGGCCTGCACCATACACCTCTTGCTTCTTGCCCCAGGGCTGACACTGAGGAGTGAGATTTTCATAAGTATTATTAGGTGTCCATGCTGCAGTCCCTAAGGTCACAAAGAGTCATACGTGACCGAGTGACTGAATGGAACTGAACTAGGTCTTCATGAGGGCTTCCCTGGTGGCTCAGCAGTAAAGACTCTGCCTGCTAATGCAGGAGACACAGGTTTGATCCCTGGGTCTAGAAGATCCCCTGGAGAAGGAAATGGCAACCCACTCCAGTATTCTTGCCTGGGAAATCCCATGGCCAGAGGAGCCTGGAAGGCTACAGCCCACAGGATCACAAAAGTGTTTGACACAACTTAGCAACTAAACAACAACAATAACTAAGTGTTCATGAATCTGCAACCCAGAAGTATGGGAAAATCAACAACAAACAGGGTCAGTTTTGACCAAATAGGATCCAATGGAGAAATCTCCCCCACTTTATTTTCCTGGATAGAGTATCACAAGGCATATTTGATAACACTTCAGAGATGGATCTGCAGGATTTGCAATAGTCACCCATAATGCTATCTGACTTATCACTGATTCATCATCTCTCTGCTCCAGATTTCTTTTTGCCTGCTCCATGATGATGGTGTTAGATTCTGTGACTATTTCTCTTCTGTCAGTTGGCACAATGTTAAGACTTGTCACTAGAGGGTGGTAGGAGAACACCAGAGGAAGAGGGTGTTCTCTCCTTGCTTTCTGCATTGCTTGCAGGCCAGACTCACAGAACATGTCAGTTCCCCATTGCCTGGCACCATGCGGTTTCTTCAGTGCTCAGCTCCAGCAGTGCACAGCTCCCTCCAGCATTTAGACACTGAGCTTGTTCTCCAGCTCTCCAGTGGTACAGAGTGGTATAACCAGGGGCCCAGCCAGAATAGACCAGCACCGCAGCTGAAACAGCTTCCCTACATCTCATTAGCCTTGGCTATGTGGCTGTACATTGAGTCAGTACAGGGTGATATGCCTAACAACCTGGCCACCGAAACATCTCCCAGGAAGGCAGCCTGGAACTACCTCAGGCTGAGCCTTAGGCAGCCTCCCCGTATTCTAGTTCAAGTGGCACCTAACAGTCATAGGCTTCTCTGGCATCTAGAGTTCAGAATGTCAACTAAAAACAAACAAACAAACAAAAAGAAACAATCTAAAAATTTGAGAGTTGTGGTTTTTTTTTTTTTTTTTTCAGAAGACATACTGAGGACTTCAAACCCACGAGGCAGCATCTCAAGTAACTGAGAAAACTGCTCTGAGGAGTGGTGGTGGTGGGTAGCTAGGATATACAGGAATTTTGCAACAAAGGCAGATAGCCAGATCAAAAGATTACTGTTAAAAATAGACTAGTTATCTCAAGTTGCGGAATTTAGTAGTTTTCTATATACAGGAAGATACAAGAGTCCAGGCATATACATCTCAAGTGTCTGGGGCCATATCTTGGGTCTTCTCATCCTAAATTCCCTTAGGGCTCACCCCACTGTGAGTGGCTACAGTGTGGTAGCTGCTACATGGCAAGTATTCTTTGTTTCCTTTCTGAGTTCTCACTGCTGACTGTGACATCCTTTGTTTGCTCTTCTGGCAGGGAATATTTTATTTTTCAAGAGGCTTGGCAATTTCCTATAGAAGCCCTTCCTTGACCTTCCCAGAGGGCAGATTTTTGGCAAGCCTCCCAAATAAGTCACTTTAGTAATCTCACAGGCTTAAATAAAAGAGAGGAAGGTTCTTCTTTGGATGCCCCACCTCAATTCTAGAAGTAGTGATTACTCCTTATATCTTCTTCTCTCATAGGTTCTTTATATTTCTCTTTTAACTTTTACTAGCCAATTTCCCCACTAGTATACTTTTTAATAACAGGATTCTTTATATTAAATTTTCCCTTTCAAATCATTGTGTGGTCTCTGGCTCCTGTTGGACCCTTAAACAACACAGCATTCAATTTAAAATAAATTTATTACCCTTCTCTTTGACTTCAGTTGTTCCTCATGCATGTTTGCTGAAATCACATTATCAATAACATGGTCAGTTTATAACCAAGAATCTATTGCCAGTGGTCAATGGACTGACAGTGATTTCCAAAATGCAACAGTATCACACTTACTAAGACTCTCCCTTGTGGTTGACTGAATGAGATTCAGGTGGAAAGCATGAAGTTACATCATCATGTAACTGTAGTCTCCCATTTTTATCAAAAAACATTTGCTATCAAGATTATGGAATGAACTGGCTGTTGGTATCTGCACTGAAAACCTTAGGTAGGAAAATTATTCAATTAGGACAGCCACTGACAATTCAGGGCATGTGTGGAAGTCAGAGGGCCGCTATAGGAACCTTTAAGCAAACCTTTATCTCCTGCACCCAAAGGTCATACAGTTCTAAAAATATCCAGCAGATGATGTAACTGAAAGAGTAACAGAATTTCAAGGCAGCCTGAATGCTCACTTTTGATATATCGTCTTTTATTAAGTCAGAACACTGAAAAATACTGGAAATTAAAAGCTGAGGAAGTAATATGATCTTCACTCCCAGAATGTGGACCTTTGCATAAATAAGCCCCCAAATCTCAAAATCTTTTAAGATTTCATGCCAGAAGAAAAAACTCTATTCTCATTTTACAGAGGATAATTATTTTATCATGTCTGGACACCTCACAAAACCAAGCCTGAGTACAGTGTCTTACAACATGGTGCTTCTCCCATGCAAGGTCTGCCCCCATCGTTTCTCACTGTACCCAAGCCAATAAGCAATCATATCTCAGCAAAGCATGAACAGGGTAATGTTATTGACATTTTGGGAGAAAATGGCTTAACCACTGAAGTCACTACAGAATCTACCTAAACATACTAGCTGAGACATTTATAAACCTGGATCTTGAAAGTGTTAGATTTGAGACAGCAGAGGAATGACTGGTGATATAAGTTGACATAGAGAATAATTTATTGACATGAGGACATTCACACATGATTGGAGTTCACCATTACATCAAAGTAGCCTGCACACTATGAAAATGTACTGCTGAGACGGTTGCTTGAAACTTTAGCATGATGATTTACCTATAGAAAATTTGGTAGAGATGCTATATCTGCTTGGCAAAATATGTAGAAATCTAAAGGAGGTGAAAATATTAGAATGGATTTATCATGTAGGATCAGGTAATTTATCACATGGAAGGAAAGAAAGGATATTCCCTCACTGAGGCAAATAAAGAATGTGTTTGCAAGAGAGCATCTGGTATCTTTGAATAGTTCGGTAGTTGCTGTGCTCTGTATGCTGGACTTGGCAGTGAAAGCTGCTTCTGTGGAGCAACTCCCCACTAACAAGGAGAATAGGGAGATTTTGAGACCGCTGGCAGTACTTAACAATCAGAAGTAAGCTAAATAACTGCAGTTGAGAGTAGCAAGTCTTGAATGACAATCAGGGTGGCAGCACCCATAACAATCGGTTGCATTAGATGATGGCATTGAAGACAAGCTAAGTAGGCAGTGACTAGGCATTACTTGAAATACATTCAAAACAGAGAACTTCTGACCATCAGACTGGCATCAACCACTCTAACAGGAAGCTATGACTCCTCAGATTATCTGAAAGATTTAAGTCACTTCACATACCGGGTAGTCATCAACTCGATGTGAGTCTTGGTCCCCTAGATGAAATAACCTGCCATGCCATTATAAGTATGCAACTACCACAGCAAAAAATAACCAGATCTTTCCCCAAATAGACATATGTCCATTTACAGAAGTTCTTATTCACTGGGGAAAGACAAATACTCAGATTCTTTGAGGACTATTGGTTATAGGATATAACGGGTCTCCTCTTGAGTCATGGCGTGACCCTCGAAGTTCCTCTCGAGTGAGGACGGGTGGGGCGGGGAACGTCATCTGTCACAGCAAGGGTGTGAAGGAGCCTTTTGAAGTCCAAGAGGCTTGAAGGGGGGACTTCCCCTGAGACACCGCAGCGGAAAAGGGCCTCCCCCCGCCTGCAGGGGAGAAGCGTCTGGTTTTTATGGAGTTGCGGCGGGGTTCTATCGAGTTACTACCGGGACCCCAGGGATCCGCCCTGTGTCCTCAGGAGAGGTCAGTCTCCGTTGGACTTGCGAGGCGCCTCTGGGGATTCCTCCCCAGTCGTCACCGGGTCCTCAGTCCTCGTCTGGTGCTGAGGCTGGAGCCTGAAACCAAATATGCCATCACGTTCTTGTTTGGTAAAAGTATGAGATTATTGAAACAAGATGATTGATGGAATTCTGGACCAAGTTTATCTCATAGTGAACCTGATGATTTTCAGTTCTACTTGTGCAGAGATACACAGTTATACACACAGATGCCTGAGTGCATAACTGGAAAGATTACATTTAGCAGCTGGTGAAATCTCATGTTGTTACTCTATCTGGGACATTTAAACCATTATGGTGGGAAAAACAAAGTGCAAGGTCCCATTCACATCAATTATTTATACAAAGCACAAATAAATTATGTGAATCAATGGTTGTCCTAGAATCCTATGGAATCTATCGCTGGTTTTATGGGTGGATTGGTAGACAATTTGGTGCTAAAAGAAAAGTGTAGTCACTCGGTCATGCCTCACTCTTTGTAACCCTATGGACTGTAGCCTGCCAGGCTCCTCTGTTTAAGATTTTCCAAGCAAGGATACTGGAGTGGGTTGCCATTTCCTTCTCCAGGGGATCTTCCAGACCCAAGGATAGAACCTGGGCCTCCTGCACTGCAATCAGACTCTTTATAGTCTAAGCTGCAAAATATAATACAACAGCAAAACAGTCCCACCCATGGGTGGTCATAAAAGAAAATGATGAAGAAAAATTCTCCAATGCACGCTTCTCTTGGTTGTAAACATTGTGTAGAAAGAGAGGTTATCACATGGACTTCTGTACTTTTCTGAAAGGTGTGGATAGTTGGTAATGGGATAGAATAAGCAACTTTGAAAGAAGAGAAAAAAGGAAGTCTGTAGAAGATGTATGTGAAGTACATATTGAAGAGGTCATAAAGAGTGAAAATCTTTTATCTCATGCTGAAAGTGAAAGTGTTAATCACTCAGTCATGCCTGACACTTTGCAACCCCATGGACTGTAGCCCGCCAGGCTCTTCTGCCCATAGGATTCTCCAGGGAAGAATACTGGGGTGGGTTGACATTCTCTTCTCCAGGGTATCTTCCTGACCTGAGGACCAACATTGCAGACAGATTCTTTACCATCTGAGCCATAAGGGAAGCCTCTTACCTCATGCTACCACCCACCAAATCTCATGCTACTACCCACCAAACAGTACACACCTCAGTGGAGAAATTCAGTGACCAAGTGGAGAGAACCAATATAGAAATATCACTTGGCCTTAGCGCCACTGCTGCTGGTCCAGTGGGCCCATAGATGGAGTCATAATGGCAGAGTTAGAAATAAAGCATAAGCCAAAAGTATGAGCTCTCTTTTCTCAAGGCTGGTCATGGGGAAACAGTACAATCCTTATTCCTGGGATGTTAAAAATGTTATTACAAGTGTTTAATGTTCAGCTAACAGCAGCAAAACTGATCCAGAGCACTTGATATGACATTTTACGTTCACACTGGGTATGCCCCTATAACATAATAAAGGACAAAAATAAATTTATCTACATAAGATCCAATGTTAGGTTACACTGATGTATATTTTAGGATCCACTCTTCTATATATCTCTTTTAGAAGCATGCAGAGAATTGAGAGTTTTAAGAAAAAAGTTCAATTATTAGAAGTGTTTCTTGTATATCATTCAGAAAAGAACTTGCTTGTTAATAAAGTTTCCTACATAAATCTGAGCTTTTATTATTGCAGAGTCTGGTGAATATTTTATTCAGGCCTCATACTACTTTCAAATGTAAATATTTGTTTACAGACATTATTTCACTTTATCTTAAAATGAAAGTAATTTAGGTGTTATTAATATGAACTTACTGAATAAGAAAGCTAAGCAAATATCTACAACCTATAAGTTGAATAGTTTGTACTGTTGGAGGAAAATCTAGGCATTTGGTGGACAGTTACACCATTCTACCAAAGCATTCATTCAAAGCACTGAACTTTGAGATGGCTAAAGATTAGATTTGGAGTCGCTTCTGAATTAAGACCTTGATGACAGCCTTTTGAATCTGCTTAGTCTTCACGCTGTAGATGATAGGGTTGAGTACAGGAGGAATAAGCAGGAAGATATTGGCCATGATGGTGTGGACAAAGAGAGGTGCTGAATGGCCATAGCGATGGACAAGAGACAGGCTGATGAGAGGGATGTAGAAGATGGCAACAGCACTGATGTGGGAAATGCAAGTGTTGAAGGCTTTCTGCCTGCCCTCTATGGAGGCAATGCTGAGGACAGATCGGATGATCAGGACATAGGAGAGCAAGATACAAGGACAGTCAAACCCTGTCGTGGAGAAGAGTGCAAACAGACCAAGGATGCTGTTGATTCTGTTGTCTGTGCATGAGAGCTGAATGAGATCAACATGGTAGCAGTACGAATGCGAGAGGACCATAGAACTGCAGAAGGACAGCCTCTTGACAAAAAGCACAACTGGCAACATGACAGCAACATTTCTTGTCAACATGCTCATCCCAATCTGGGCAATCTTGGCCTTGGTGAGGATGGTGGTGTATCTCAGTGGATCACAGATGGCCACAAAACGGTCAAAGGCCATGGCCAGCAAAACCCCAGATCCATGAAAGTAAATCCATGGAGAAAGAACATCTGAGCAATGCAGGCATTTAAGTTGATCTCTCGGGCTTCAAACCAGAAGACACCAAGGGTAGTGGAGAGTGTGCACAGGGATAAGCTCAGGTCTGTGGCTGAAAGCATAGAGAGGAAATAATACATGGGCTCATGAAGGCTCTGTTCACAGAGGACCACAAACAGGATCATACTGTTCCCAGAGAGGGCGACGGCATACAGGAGGCAAACAGGGATGGAGACCCAGATCTGGGCTGCTCTCAGTCCTGGAATACCCGTCAAGAGGAAGGTCAGAGGCTGAGCACTGGTATTGTTGAGGACCCACATAATGAGGTGCTGAGAAGACAGGGATATTTGAATAATTAAACATAACATATGATAAAAACATAGCTTATCACTAGACACTCTGAGATTCACAAAATTACTATTGCTGATCTAGGAATTTTAGTATTTTATGAGTTTTAGTTTTATAGAGTCACAAGTTTCTTTCCCTGCCTCTCAGTATTTCTCATTTTTGAGAACTGAAGGTTCCCTGAATTATTTTACATCAAATTTTCTTAAGTCTATAATTGTCTTTGGTGGCAACAATAACACAGTTCAACTTTTCTTAACTATAAAAGTCCCCAGTAGAATACCTAAACAATCTGGTTTCTAGGATTTTTTTAAATAATTTATTGATCCTAGAATAAAGAACCAAAAAATCAGTTCATATTTGTAATGTGGATATTATTAGGTTTTCCTGGGATATATCCAGAAGTATGTAAAGAATCTGACTGCAATGCACGAGACCTGGGTTCAATCCATGGGTAGAGAAAATCCCCTGGAGAAGGGAATGGCAACCTACTCGAGTATTCTTGCCTGGAGATTTACATAGACAGAGGAGCCTGGAAGGCTATAGTCAATGAGGTCACAAGAGTTGGACACAACTGAGTGACTAACACACACATGTCTAAGGTATCTCCAAGGCTCACATGTTTATATGAGTCTCATATAATGTGATGATGGGCCAAAAACCACACTAAGAAAAATTAGTATATCTCTCATTCGTTGAAATGTCCCTGTGTTGTTGACAAATACTAGTAAGCATTATATGATTTTACCCATAAACTAACTCCAGAAGGTAGGTAGTATGTATAAATGTACATATGACATATGAGGAAATGAAGACTTAATTAAATAATGCCCAGATTAATCTTTTAAAATAAATATAACAATTGTTGAGAGAAACCACATATTTCACAAAGGTGGAGGAAAGAAGTAAAGTATAAAAGGAAGGAAGGGAGGGAAGAGAAAAGGGAGGAAGGAAGAAAAAAAGACAAAACTTGCCATTATTTTAACATAGTCCAATAACACCTCATTTTGATAAATTTGGCAAGCTACTTAGGGCTTCCCTAGTGGCTCAGAGGTTAAAGCGCCTGCCTCCAATGCGGGAGACCTGGGTTCGATCCCTGGGTCGGGAAGATCCCCTGGAGAAGGAAATGGTAACCCACTCCAGTATTCTTGCCTAGAGAATCCCATGGACAGAGAAGCCTGGTAGGCTACAGTCCACGGGGTCGCAAAGAGTCGGACATGACTAAGCGACTTCACTTTACTTCTAAAATGGCTTCCGTGGAGCTCAGTGGTAAAAAATCCTCCTGCAATGCAAGAGACATGGGTTCTATCCCTGGGTCAGGAAGATCTCCTGGAGAAGGAAATGGCAACCTACTTCAGGATTCTTGCCTGGGAAATCCCCTGGACAGAGGAACCTGATGAACTACAGTTCATGGGGTCACCAAAGAGTCAGGCATACTTAGCTAGCATTTCTTAAATACAAACCATGTGACAGATGTTTTTATCTTCATATCCACAAGCTGATCTAATAATCATAACTATCCAATCAACTACCAAAAAATGTTATCTCTAATATATTAAAGGGGAAACTCATGTTTAAAGAGGTTAAGTTAATTTGCCCCAAATTATGGAGTTAAACATAGAAGAGCTGAAGTTGAAACTTTCATGTATGACCCCAGTGCATGTATGACCTCATTCAATGAGGCTGAAGCACATAGAGAAGGGGTCTCTAACATAGTCCGACAAATGTGCATGACAAATACTTTTTAGATGTTTATTTTCAGACACCTAAAATGTTATTCCATGTCAGTTGCTGCTTAGGCTTCTCAAGAAAAGAATATCATCATGAATAGTTCTGTGTGCAAAGGGCCCAGAGAATTAGATGTTGAGGATACACCCAGTATGGAAAACAATGCCAAAGCATAATAGAACCACCAAATTCAGTTGAATCATTTTGGTGACAATCTCATTTATCTGCCGTCTACATATTATTCTGATGACTCCTTCTTTCTGGAAATTTCCTTTCTATATATATTATATGGCATAAGTCTCTATTATTTTTCTCCCACCACTCAGCAACTTCCCCCTGAACCTCCACCAAAGGATTCCACGTCAATAGCAACATTCATTTATTAAAAATCTTTCCTATGATAGAAAAATATAAATGAGAAAAATAATACTTTAAGCTGAATAAAAATTAGAAAAACACATATCAGAACCTGTGAGGCAATGCACTGGAGTGCAGTATATTAACCTGAAAAATATACATTTATTAGAAAACAATGATGGGCTTCCCTGGTGGCTCAAATGGTAAAGAATCCACTTGCAAGGAGAGACCTGGGTTTGATCCCTGGGTTAGGAAGATTCCTTGGAGGAGGGAATGGCAACCCACTCCAATATTCTTGCCTGGAGAATCCCAGTGGACAGAGGAGCCTGGAGGGCTATAGTCCATGGGGTTGCAAAGAGTCAGACACAACTGAGCAACTAAGCACAGCTCATACTGGTCAAAAGTTCATTGTTTTAATGAAACTTTCTTTTATTCAGTGCAGAAAGTGATGATATAAAAGTTTTTTTGTTTGTTTCAGGTTAAGATGTTAGGAAAATATTTAAATAAAAGTCAGAAGATGAGCACAAATTAATTCATTAACAATAAAACCAAAGTCAATTATTTAAAAAGAAAATATGTGGATTTTTCAAGAAAATTTTAGAAAAAGCATGATTAACTGGAAGATAAATGATAAGAACAACTGGATGCTTTTGGCTGGTGCACTGAGATGACCTAGAGGGATGGTATGAGGAAGGAGGAGGGAGGGGGGTTCAGGATGGGGAACATGTATATACCTGTGGCAGATTCATGTTGATGTATGGCAAAACCAATACAATATTGTAAAGTAATTAACCTCCAATTAAAATAAATAAATGTACAAAAATAACAAAAAAGAACAGAGAAATAAAACTTTATAATAGAATAGTATGCATAAATTTAATACTATATTAGGCAACAGATACAAAATAGATAACATTTATAGAAAAACAATCACCAAATGAGCCCATCCTATCCATGGTATGACTATACCAACAGAGCAAGGGAAGCAAATGATGATTTTCTCAAGAGATGAGAAAGAAATCAGAAAATTTAATGGCAATCCGTGGCAGATTCATGTAGATGTATGGCAAAACCAATACAATATTGTAAAGTAATTAGCCTCCAATTAAAATAAATAAATTTAAATTTTAAAAAAGAATCAAAAACATGGTAAAAAAAATAAAATGAAATTCTTAATATATAACATGCCAAATAGTGTTCCAAATAAAAGATATCTTTCAGAAATGTGGAGCAAATGAATTTACCAGTGACCTGTGAAAGGCAGATCTGTTAAAGTTAGTGACAAGATAAAGATATTGTTAGGAAGGGAAAATTTCCCCCCTACCCATACTTAGTTTTTGACTAATCTAGTAATTAAATTGACACCAGGCAGATTAACTGGCGAAGCACACACATACACACACACACATGCATTACAGTACAGGGAAGATTTCACGCAGGAGATTTATTTCCTACTTTAAGAAGAGAGAAAACAGTCAGAGCATCCTTCTTGCACTGGTTGTTTCTAAAGTAACTTTTAATTCAAAATAATCAACATGCCATTGTAATGTATTTGGGGATGGGCTGCCTTGAGTCCCAAGGATATTTATTAACACAACTACTATTCAACATTTAATGGAACAGTCTTCATAAATGAAAGAAACAAGTAAATAAAAGGAGATAGTGTTACCTTTGAGACAAAGCAAAAATGTCTTTATTTAGGTATTAATCATTTAAAAGAATGACCAAAAACTCTTAAAAACAGAATCTGCCAAAGTGATGGTATAGATGATCAATATCACAAATTAATAGCTTTTTCTGCCACAGAAATAAACCACTGAGAGTAAAGTCACAGATATAGAAAACAAACTTGTTACCAGAGGCTAAATGTGGGGCAGGGAAGGTATAAACTGGAAGACAGACTGGCAAACTATCATGTCTGAAATAGATAACTATTAAGAACCTGTTGTATAGCTCAAGGAACTCCACTCAATATTCTATAATGGCCTATATGAGAAAAGAAATTTTAAAAGTGTGGATGTATGTATATGTATAACTGATTCACTTTACTGCACACTTGAAAATAACACCACATTGTAAACCAACTATACTCCAATAAAAATGTTTTTAAAAA
>SJYC01130866.1:0-17870 GCA_006408675.1 Madoqua kirkii | reverse complement strand
AAAGATATGTGTAAGCAAAATAAGTTGTACAGCAAATATACACATTATAATGCCAAAGCCAGAGAATACTGCTACATCTGATTTAAAGTAGATTGTGCATGTGTTATTTATTTGATGACAGTCTGTGGTTAGATACATGGTAAAAGAGTTGGGAACAGGAACAATAACACAATAAATTTCTGTGTCCAGAGATTTTGATCATGGATGTTGGGATATATCATTCTGGCCCAGTATAATAATAAAGATGAAGGTGTGAGTCCTTGCTCCCACGTTGACATTGGTGAGAGGTAGACTTTGGTAACCCTTTCCCATCTAAGATTTCTTACCTGTAAACCTTGGACTTAAATATCCATGGATCCAAACTCCTAATTTATCTCATATACACACTACAATATATAATATAGCTAACCAACAGTGACCTACTGTATAGCACAGGGAACTGTACTCAATTTCTTATAATGGAAAATAATCTGAAAATAATATTTATATATATGTGTATAGCTGAATCATTTGCAGTACACTAGAAACTGATACAACATTGTAAATTAACTATATTTCAATTAAAAAATAAAATCCCTGGTCTACCAATAAACAGTTGTTTCTATAATGATCAAATGCCAAGATGTATTTGAAGTACTTCTTTCTAAACATAAAAGGTTTCTTAAAAGCTTAGACTGTAAGGATCTTGTAAAAAAGGTGGAACTGATGCCAAGTGAAAGAATTCAAAAAACTTACTTTCTAACAAATAGGGAGACAGAAATCAAATCTAAAAGCTATGTGAAATAACAATAAAATATATGATAAATATCAAATTTTGGCCACACAGAAGTACAACTCACTCAAAATCTTTACAGAACTGAATCTAACGCTTTTCCTGTAGACATATATGTGCTTGCAAATGTGTCACTTAACTTCCACGAGCTCCAGCTCTGGGGCTGCCACTCTGACCATGCTACTCTCCCTTTTCAGGTGTGCAGTCTTTTGCCTCCCCTCTCCCCATCCCTCCCTCTGCTCCTGCCCTTGCCCTTCTGATGAGCTTTCAACAGCACCTCTTCTTGATCTGTACTTTCTGGTCCTAGCATCTTACCTGGCTCCCAACAGAGGGGCAGCTGCCTTTTCCTCCACTGCCCAGCCAATTGTACAGTGGGTAGCTCTCAGACCCAGCCTTCTGAGGAGCCCAGCATGTGACTCAACCCTACTGCCAAGAGACCTTTGGGGCTTGGAGAGAGTAAAATTAGATAAGCAGCATAATCCTAGATGGAAAACTCGAATTTCCCAGGAGGCTAACCTGGGAAATACTAAATATTATGTTTTAGATTGAAAAAAAATCTAAATAATATGTTACCATCTCCCTTTTAGTTATTTCACTAACTTTACAAAATGTTTCATAAATGTAAACAGTCTTTTTTTCTCCACTAATTTTCAATTTTGTTTATTGCTGTGCAGGGTGCAGACAAGAAATGTCCTTATCCTTATCTCTTTCTTCATTCCCAGATATTAATATAATCACCTACACCATAATATTTTCCTGAATAGTTATATAAATTTATATATGGCAGAAGCTTTACCTTCTGAGCCACCAGGGAGGTCCATATATGCTGCTGTTGCCGGTAAGTCACTTCAGTCATGTCCAACTCTGTGCAACTCCATAGACAGCAGCCCACCTTTTTTTCTCCACTAATTTTCAATTTTGTTTATTGCTGTGCAGGGTGCAGACAAGAAATGTCCTTATCCTTATCTCTTTCTTCATTCCCAGATATTAATATAATCACCTACACCATAATATTTTCCTGAATAGTTATATAAATTTATATATGGCAGAAGCTTTACCTTCTGAGCCACCAGGGAGGTCCATATATGCTGCTGTTGCCGGTAAGTCACTTCAGTCATGTCCAACTCTGTGCAACTCCATAGACAGCAGCCCACCAGGTTCCCCTGTCCCTAGGATTCTCCAGGCAAGAACACCGGAGTGGGTTGCCATTTCCTTCTCCAATGCATGAAAGTGAAAAGTGAAAGTGAAGTCACTCGGTTGTGTCCGACTCTTCGTGACCCCATGGACTGCAGCCTACCAAGCTCCTCCATCCACGGGATTTCCCAGGCAAGAATACTGGAGTGGGGTGCCATTGCCTTCTCCGATGGTCTTATAGCTATTATTAAATATACTATATTTGTGTTTCAGTTGTTTGAACTTTAAAGCAAATCAATTTTTATTGAAATATGATTAAATAAACATTATTCAACACAGAATCTAAAATCCAAGAAGTGTCTAGAAAAATAAATAACATACAGTTTTGTGTAACTAAACACATATCTGCCTTGCTAAGTGTCTCAGTGGGTAAAGAATCCTCCGACAGTGCAGGGGATGCAGGAGACAGGGGTTTGACCTCTGGATTGGGAAAATCCCTGGAGAGAGCATGGCAACCCACTCCAGTATTCTTGCCTAGGGAATACCTTGGACAGAGGGGCCTGGGCACTACAGTCCATAGGGTGACAAAGAGCTGGACATGACTGAGGTGATAGAGCATGCAAACACACACCACTGTAAGAGGAGGCATCCATTCAACAAACTAAAATCACTTTTTCCTTTGACTCTGATTCAATTAACCATATTTATGTCACATTTCTGTTTAATTTACACTGGACCATGGATTTCTGGGATAACATTTTGCTTTCTCCAGAATTCAAGTTATCTTCCATTTTGCCTGCTAGCAAGATAAAGGGATAAAGAAAAATTTTCAACATTCAGAAATTACGGCTTCTGATTCCAGTCTGAGATGGGAAGAAGACATGTTGCTTGCTCTGTGTCCTCCAGGGAGACTCTAGAAAAGTAGGAAGACTTCCTCCATACACAAACCCTCTAGGAGGGAGGTTGGATCTGAACCCCGTACTACTCCAGAATTATTGTTCTGGATCTTAAATACCTCAAAGTACAAAAACAGGGTCTCAACTTCCCTGAAACTATTCGCTAGCTAAATCTCTTCCCACTTAGGTCTTTATCCCTTTGGGCTTGAGCAACATGGATTGAACTGCTGTTTCACCTCATGAGGCACCAGATTCTGTAGGAATTCAGGAAAAAGTGCAGAAAGTAAAGACAGGCACCTCTCTAAGACTCCCTTCTCCCATTTCAGATTTGGGTGGCAGGTAAGCATTGCTTCTCCATTGTCCACCCAAGGTAGGAGGCGAGGCAGGAGTGGGGGATGGGAAATCTGTGATCTGAAAGTCCGAATCAGCAGATAGAATGAGGAAGCTGAGAGGCATCTCTTTTGAGGGAACTTTGGTCTGTGAAAAAGACATTAGAGAGTCTGGAAAATAGATGAATCCGTGGAGACAAACTGGTTTTGAAAGGGGCTACAGTATATAAATAACAAGCCTTTTCCATTGTCCACCCAAGGTAGGAGGCGAGGCAGGAGTGGGGGATGGGAAATCTGTGATCTGAAAGTCCGAATCAGCAGATAGAATGAGGAAGCTGAGAGGCATCTCTTTTGAGGGAACTTTGGTCTGTGAAAAAGACATTAGAGAGTCTGGAAAATAGATGAATCCGTGGAGACAAACTGGTTTTGAAAGGGGCTACAGTATATAAATAACAAGCCTTCCCTGGTGGCTCAGAGGTTAAAGCCTCTGCCCGCAATGTGGGAGACCTGAGTTCGATCCCTGGGTTGGGAAGATCCCCTGGAGAAGGAAATGGCAACCCACTCCAGTATTCTTGCCTGGAGAATCTTATGGACTGCATATGAAGAGCCGAACCCTGGCTGAGAAGAGTCACCACCCCTAAAGGAGTTTACAGAAGAGGTGAACTTTCTATTAAGGCTCATGTGCAGAAGGCAATAAAGACGCCATCCTAGAGAAGGCAGTTTATACCCAGAGATGCCAGAAAATCAACCTGGAATCTTGTTATAGAGGCAACCAGTCCAATGAAAAGCAGAGTTCTGCATTCAAATGCAGATTTCCCTATAATTTGCAGGTCCCCTTTGTATCTGGCTTTATCATGACAGGGCAGGCAAAAATCTCTTCTGTGTGCTACCAGAGTGAGTATTCCAATCAATCACTATCTAGCAGAGGCGGTGGTGTGGACGACCAAGATCACTGGGTGTGGAGTTACGCACTTAGCACTAATTTATCGGGCTTTCCTTGTGACTCAGCTGGTAAAGAATCCACCTGCAATGCAGGAGACCTGGGTTGGGAAGATCCCTTGGCTAAGGGGAAGACTACCCACTCCAGTATTCTGGCCCAGAGAATTCCATGGACTATATAGACCATGAGGTCGCAAAGAGTTGGACACAACTGAACGACTTTCACTTTCACTTTCAAATTTATTATGTGGTCTTGGGCAAATCATGTAACTGCTGTCAGCTCTATTTTTCTCATTTTAAATGCAGATCTTTGTGAGAGGAACAATAAAATGTAAAGGCATATCTACAAAAATAGCAATGTCTTCCACAGTTAATCAAAGAGATTATTATCCACTTTGATAAACTGTATCTCTAGCCAGCATCTTCACCGGTGCCCATGGTACAACCTGATGAAGATGGTACAACTTGTGCTTTTGCTGGTGCCACTGAGTCTCAGTGCTACACCCTCACAAGTGAGGGAATGACATACAGGAGGGCAAAAAGGAGTTTGGGAGGAAGCTTCTACCTCAAACAGAATATGTGACAATTTAGGAAGACCAGGACAGGCAGATGGGGATTAAACAAAGCCCTAGTGCCCAGATAATGGGTGTGTATTTCTGAATTTTCACTGCACTCCATATAGGACTATTTGTTTTGAGCAAATCTGTAGCTATTATCTAAATAGGGATATCTAGTTCCAAACTTGAGCAAGACAAGTTCAGAGCCACATCTCTCTCAAATTGTTACAAATCGAGGGGGAAAATCAGAAGGAAGCTAGGTTTATTACATGTCTTACAGAAACCCCTATTAGATACCTTTGGGTTGGGTTGATAAAACATTTGTCAATAAATTTGTTAAAGGAGATTTGAAAAGATATATTTCTTGCCTACATGTTTCTGTTATAAAGGAGTTAAGAATTAATCAAAGAATTTAAGAACTGTCAAACAAAGACTCAGGTCAAGTGAGACTGAATAGTGAAAAGTGTTGGGTAGGTGAGCTCCAAATGAATTTTTTGAGTCATTGACTCTTAGTTAAGAGTCACCAACTGGAACAAACAGTAGGCTCAATCCAAATAATTCCATCAAATACTGTCAGAGGGTGATGTTCACAAAGTTATAAGGGCAACAGCTAGTATGAAAAAAGTACACAACTGTCTTGTGGGCCAGGTATCAAAGTAAAGGGTTCTGTCAGACCATTTTAAGATGTGTGTGTGAGCCTGCATGCTCAAGTCATGCCCTACTCTTTGTGACCTACGAACTCTAGCCCACCAAGTTCCTCTGTCCATGGGATTCTCTAGGCAAGAATATTCATGTGGGTTGCCATTTCCTCCTCCGGGGTTTTTTTCCAACCCAGAGATCAAACTCAGGAGTCCTACATTGGCAGGTGGATTCTTTACCACTGAGCCACCAGGGAAGCCCTTTTAAGATGTGGTCAATATATTAATGATGCCGTTGCTACTGAATAATGGATTCTAGTTGTTATTTTCTTCAGCAAACCCTTATTAAACTCTTATTCTGTGGCACACAGGTGCTAGAAAGAGAACATGGCTTAGGGATGGCATTATGAAAGTTTATCATTTAGGACAGGGTTTGGAAAACTATAGCTTACAAACCAAATCTAACTTGCAGCCTGTTTTAACAAACTCTTATTGGAACACAGCCATACTCATATATTTATATATTGACCATGTAGCTGCTTTGGCTAAGTGAAGTTACAACAGAGATCATACGACCCACAAAGCCTAAAACATTTGAGATCTGACTTTTTCAGGAAAAAAAAAAGTTTGCTTAACTTCCAAGTAATAGGAGTCATAGCCTAAATTCATTACAGGTACACAATTGCTGAGTCAAGTTATCATCCATTCCAAATCCCCATGGTAATTGTTTTAGAGTCAAAACTAATTCATTATCAGGAAATACACTGCCATCTGCCTTTAAGTCAAAGAGTTTTCCAAACTGACTTCCAACCCGGAATGTGGCCAAAGTGTTGCATCATTGTTTTATTCAGAAGCAGGAGACCACAGCATACAGCCTGTTATTGATAGACCTCGGCTGTGTTATCTGGTCATCTGTCTGAATACATATCTGAATATTTCTACCAAAGGAGATTCTCATGTAAAATCTAAAGTACATTCTGACTTTGAACAACTTTGACCAGTTTGTAAACTGGTCAGTGAAAGTGTGCATGAAGTCCAAAGAAAGACAGGGCACATGGGATGGAGGCCTGATTCAGCCCCTTGCCAGGCTGGTGCCCTTGGCTAGCATGCTTGCTCCACCTCCCAGACATCAGCCCTGTCCTGAGATGGGTCATAGGGAACGTACAGTTCAGTCCTCCTCCTGGGATCTCTATATGGTAAGGTCCTTGGCTTTGGGGGGTGGCGGTTTTAGAACATATCAGCAGGGAGATGACAGGGTCTTCTGCATAGTCATCCCTCATGGAGAAGTAGGAGCCCTCTCCCTGCAAGAAAGGAAGAGATTACTGCTCCCCACATCCTCAGAGCATGGGTCCACCATGAAGGTGTATTGTGTGTGTCTTGTAGTGAAACAGTTACTTCCCTGTGGAAGGACTTCTCAAGAGGAATGAAGGGACCTATGTTTAGGTTGTCAGTTCTAAATTGAAAAGAAGGGAAAGAATATTATGATGTTATTTGTCAAGATAGTTTTCCTTTCACAGATTCTATTTTCAAAAAGCTATTACTCTTATGAAATATTATAATTAATATAGCTTGTATATTCTGACCCCCTTTGCATGGACATAAATATGAATAAATAATAATGAGCGGCATTATTTTATATTGCAAGTTTTTATTTATTAAAATGGTTGAAATTATTCTGGTTTAACATTAACTCCAGTTGCTCAACTGTTCAATTATTCCATCCAAAATATTATAAATAATAATCATGACTGCTTTTAATGTTATCCCCTGAAGGGAGTAGATTACCTTCCCAGTGGAGAAACATTAACCATCCACTGACGTTGACTTCAGGGAATAGCTCTTCTCATCCTGTGTCCTTCATCCTGCTGGGATCCCAGGATTGGGAAATTCCCAGTTTGGGGTTGCCTTTCCATTCTGTGTCATGTATGTTGTGAGAACTGTGCTGTGGTTACCCTCAGATGAAGCCCAATTCAAAACTTTTGGCACATGTGCCTCCCAAGTCATCTTGGCTTTTTATGTCCTTGCTCTCTTCACTTTCCTCACCCACTACTTTGGATAATAAGTGCCCCGAATGGTACATGTCATGTTGGCTATTCTCTGTCTCCTGGTACTTCCCATGCTCAACCCCATCATCTACTGAGTTAGAACCAAACAGATCAGGGACAGGGTTGTTCAAGGATATTGTAGAAGAGACCCTTGAATCAAAGCTTAGGGATATAACCATCCCAGTCACCCCACTGATCTGGGGACGTAAATATAGAAGATTTAAAATGATATTGCATAATGTCAGAAGATCATCTCTATGAACAACTGACTCAGAAAATAGCCATCCTCCTGAAGCAACAGGGACAATTTTCAGGATACCCTCAATATGATTCTCTGAAAGAAGTTATTGATAATGAACACATGGTTGACCTATGTTCATCATCAGAAGAAAAGAGTAAAAGACATGCTCACCTATCAAATTTGTGAAGATCTGAAAAGAATATCATCTTCCATGGACAAACAAGATGACATTTCCTCTTGAATGGTTGGTAGAAGGATAAGTTGGTATACCTTGTGATAAAGGAATTTAGAAATTTCCATGGAAATTGTTTAAAAGTTCTGTATTTTCCCCAAGCTTGCAATTTACTTATAGAAATAGAATGTTAGAAAATGATGTACAAAGACATGTATGGATTCATTATTTATAAAAATAAGAGCAGGAAAACATTCAAATATTGATTTATAAGAAAGCAGATATAGTAATGAGCAATTAAATGTTATTTATCATTTAAATACTGTATTTTCAAAATGTATCTAACGGTCAGGAAGTGATCAAGATATAATGTGAAATTGAAAAAAGATTGCCCATATGGCTGATTTCAATTCTAAAAGGGAATATAGGTGCATAGAAATGGATTCAGGAAATGCACCCAAATGTGGTAACGTTTAGTGATAGTACTGAGATTTGTGATATTTCGATGTTCTTTTTGCACCTTTATGTATTTCTCAAAATTATTCATAATTGAAAGTTTAGTTTCAGTGTGAGAAAAAAAAGTAATTGAAATTACAATGAAACTATACTGAAGAGGTTAATTCAGTGCCAAAGCCTAGAGGGGTGGTGTGGACAATCTGAGAGCATTAGGGACTCTGTAACAATTTCTAGAAATGTTTGGAAATATAGATATAACATTGCTGCCATACATAGTATTGCTCACAGTATCTTGAGACTGCTAATATTGAGAGTTAGGTAGACTAAATGTTGGTCTCTCTTAACAAAATTTGCTGATGCTCTGATGATAATTGATTTCAAATGAAATTTTGGAAAAAAAAATTGAGGAAGGAGCATCTCATTAAAAATAAGTGTTGTAGAGTTGAAGACAGTAAGAAAGTCACTAGAAATTTTGTCATTTATTAATATTCAATTTCCTTTTAAATGAAAATTTTAATGTATATTAAAAACTACATGTCCTTCATTTTTCTTATTTTTTTCAACTTTTTTGAGTTGTATGAAGCATTCAAATATTTGCACATATTTAATGCATACATTTTGACGAGTTTGGACATAGGTGTATACCTCTGATACTATCACCACAATCAAGGTGATAAACATATGTATCACATTTACAGTATCTGTATTTTTATTCTCATACACTACTCTCTTATCAAAGCCAATGGTGAAGATGGTCCTAAAACGAGGCTCTTATGTTATTAAAACCAACATCAGATGAAGGTGCTTTAAGAGAAATCAGGAGTATTTGTTTTTCACACGAGAAATAGCTAATGGAGCTTAAAGGAGCCTTCAGAAATGAATGGGTATTCTGAAGGACCATTGTCAAAATTCCTAAATTTTAGAGTTCTGAGGAACCATGATCCCCTTATTAGCAAATCAATAAATAATTATGATTCTCTCTGTCTTTTAAAAATTATTTTATGGCTGTATAACTTGAAACAATAAAATGCAAATATTTGTAATACATAGTTTAATGAGTTCGTGCATGCATGCCCAGTCTCTTGAGTTGTGTCCAGCCCTTTGAGACCCTATGGATTGTAGCTTGCCAGGCTCCTTTGTCTATGCAGTTCTCTAGGCAAGAATACTGGATATGTGGCCATGCCCTCCTCCACAGGGTATTCCTAACTCAGGGATTGAACTCAAGTCTCCTGTGTCTCCTGCATTGCAAGCATATTCTTTATCTACTGGGTCACCTAGGAAGCCCCAGTTGAATGAGTTCTGACTCATGTACATGCTTGTGTGGGTACCTGCCCAATTAAGATATAGAAAATTTCTATCACTTGATAAAGATTTTTGCTGCCTGTTTGTATTTAAACACCCCCTTCATCCCAAGCATGCAATTCTTGATCTGATTTCTTTCTCTGTATATTATTATTTTTCCTTCCAAAACTTGAGCCTTGTGTCTAGCTCAGAATACAGCTTTTCAGATTCATCCATACTGTTAAATGTCTGAGTGATTCATTTCCTATTATTGCTCAGTAGTATGTTTTGTTTTTTCTTTTTTTGTTGTTTTGTTTTTTTCTACATACCTCAATTGTTATCTTTCTCCCTTCCTTCTGCCCTAATTTACATATGCTCTTGTAGCTATATAAAATATGATACATTCATTTTTCATTTATTTGAACTTTAAAGCAAGTCAGTTTTGATTTATATGTGTTTAAATACATGTTATTCAATAGAGAATCTAAAATACATACTATGACTAGGAAAAAATAATGACATTATTCTACATAACTAAACACATATCACTGTAAAAGAAAGCATTCATTCAACAAAATAAATTATTTCCTTTGATTCTGATTCAATATGTCATATTTTGTTTAATTTACATTGGACCATGGATTTCTGGGAAAACTTTCTCATATCACTAGCATTCAAATTATCTTCCATTTTGCTCACTAGGAAGATAAAGACAAGCTTTCAGCATCATCTCACTAATGACTTTCTGCTAATTATTCTTAATGGTGCTAAGAACTTTAAAAATTTCATGAGCATACAAACATACTTAACCTCTTGTTAAAATGAAAATTCTGTTTCATTAGGTCTGAGGGCAGGCCTGAATCAGGAATTTCTGACAACATTTCCACTTTGGGACCCTATTTTGTACGAGACTTTAATACATCCTGCACTTTTAAAGGCATGTTGGAATGCTCTTTTCCTGAAATTACTTTACATGGCACCCGTCAGTAATTTATACTTAGTTAACAATTCTAATCGGTTGTTGAAATTTTTTGCATATGTTTCCTTTTGCTAAAATACATAATTCAATGTTAATCCAAAAAATACAGGTGTGATAAATGATAAATTTTCTGTGTGTTCTGCCAGTGTAAAATATCTCTCTGATTTTTTCCTTTTACACTTCATTGATAGATTGACTATATATACAAAATTACTAGGCTTTAAATAATTTTATTTGAACTACTCTAAGGTTTACCTAAATACAGTGAATGAGAGTAAAGTTAGCATTCTGGTTCTGTGTGTCTACACTCTAAAACCTTAACCTCTCTGTGCCTTAGATTCTCTACCTGTACAATGAGAAGGTTGATACCTATTTCATTGGGTTGTTGTAGAGAATACATAACTACACAGTCTCAAATCCTCTAGAGTACAACCTGGCACAGAGAAACTATTAAGCAAAGGTCACACATTCATTACTGGGCCTGAGTAGCCTAAAACTAAATGTTGTCTTTCTTTTGAAGCCTTAGTCTCCAGTCTTTATCCTGGAACTCTGAAATTCCACAGTATTATTTCCACAAATACTTTTTCCCCAGTTCTTTATTTTTTCCCTTCTTTACTGAGTAGTGTTGTAAATATTGTAAAATGTCATTAATCTCTGATTGACAGATATTTGGGTTTCCATATTTTAGCTGTTATTATGTACACTTTAAATATGCTCTTTTTCTCACCTGAAATATAGTTGAATGACAAAGTTATTATATTCTTACTTTTTGATGTGTTAACCAATTATTTGGTATATGCAACTTGAAGTGGACCTGCTTTATCAAAATAGGCCTGACTCTGTTAGAAGTAACCAAAAAGATTCCTGATAGGGTTGACCTCAGTGCCTGACGGCCCCAAGGGCCCCACAGTTTTTTTAACACTTACTGTTGCCAATGCATTTTGCTTAGTTATTCTAATGACTTTGTATTTGTATCTCTTTGTGGTTTGAATTTTCATTTCCCCAATGAATAATGAATTGAGCATATTTTCATGCATGTACTAGATGTTCATTTACTTCCCTTTGTGAAGTGTCTCTTAAATCACAGGCTAGAATTTTAATGAGTTCTTTATCTCTCTATTGTGAGATTTTGTTTTTCATATACAACCTATGTGATTATTTTCTTCATCTGTGGGTTTCTTTTTTACCTTTATATCTTTTGTAGTTTGATGAAATTCAAATGCTGATTTTTTTTCTTCAAAATCTGTTTTGTGTCTTAAGAAAACTTTGCTTTCCTTCAGTTCATGACAATATTATCCTATTAATTTTTCTCAATAATATTTATAGTTTTATCTTCTAAATTTAGGTTTATACTATATTGCAAATAAAGATGTTTTATATTGAGATAAGAATTAAATTTCATTTTGGTTTTTATACAAATATCCAGTTGTTCTAGCTACATATTTTCCTGTCACTGAAGTTCATTGATTTCTCTGATGAAAATTGCTTAATTATATTTGGGGCTGTTTCTGACTTCTTCCTGATTTTCTTCCACAGTGTATTGATCTATTTTCAGATAAAGAAAAGCTCACTTCTTGGGTATGTGGAACACTAAGCATGTATGTTCTGCAGGATCATATGTAGATGAACAATTTCCTTAGAACTATATTTAAAAAATCCAATGGATCATGTTAAGTGAATTATTTACAGGTGATGTCTTAGAATAATGTATAAAAATGCATTTATTGTTATATTAGTTTGCGATGGTTCACTTAACAATGTAACAAAAGCTGAGTGGCTTATACAACAGAAATTGATTGTGTCACAGTTTTGGAGCTTAGAAGTCCAAGATTAAGGTGTCACCAGGGCTGATTCCTTCTAATGGCTCTGAAAAAGAACCTATACCTTGCATCTCTCCTAGCTTCTGATGATTTTCTGGAAATTGTGCCATACAAACATATTACCATAATCTCTGACTTCATGTATACGTGGCATTCTTTTTGTGTGCAAGTCTCAGTTCAGTTCAGTTCAGCTCAATAGCTCAGTCGTGTCTGACTCTTTGCAATCCCATGGACTACAGCATGCCAGGCTTCCCTGTCCATCACCAACTCCTGAAGCATACTCAGACTCATGTCCATCGAGTTGGAGATGCCATCCAACCAACTCACACTCTGCTGTCACCTTCTCCTGCCACCTTTAACCTTTCCCAGCCTCAGGGTCTTTTCAAATGAGTCCGCACTTCACATCAGCTGGCCAAAGTATTGGAGTTTCAGCTTCAGCATCAGTCCTTCCAATGAATATTCAGGACTGATTTCCTTTAGGATGGACTGGTTGTCTCTCCTTGCAGTCCAAGGGATTCTCAAGAGTCTTCTCTAACATCACAGTTCAAAAGCATCAATTCTTCAGTGGTCAGCTTTCTTTATAGTCCAACTCTCACATCCATACATGACTTCTTGAAAACCCATAACTTTGACTAGAAGGACTTTGTCAGCAAAGCAGTGTCTCTGCTTTTTAATATGCTATCTAAGTTGGTCATAGCTTTACTTCCAATGAGCAAGCATTGTTTAATTTCATGGTTGTGGTCACCATCTGCAGTGATTTTAGAGCCTCCAAAATTAAAGTCTGACACTGTTTCCACTGTTTCTCCATCTATTTTCCATGAAGTGATGAGATTAGATGACATGATCTTCATTTTCTGGATGTGGAGTTTTAAGCCAGCTTTTCCACTCTCCCCTTTCACTTTCATCAAGAGGCTCTTTACTTCTTCAATTTCTGCCATAAAGGTGGTGTCATCTGCATATCTGAGCTTATTGATACTTCTCCCGGCAATCTTGATTTCAGCTTGTGCCTCATACAGCCCAGCATTTCACATGATGTACTCTGTATATAAGTTAAATAAACAGGGTGACAATATACAGGCTTGATGTACTCCTTTCCTGATTTGGAACCAGTCTGTTGTTCTATATCCAGTCCCAACTGTCACTTCTTGACCTGCATACAGATTTCTTAGGAGGCAGGTCAAGTGGTCTAGTATTCCCATCACTTGAAGAATTTTCTTCTGTTTGTTGTGATCTGCAAAGTCAAAGGCTTTGGCATAGTCAATAAAGCAGAAGTAGATGTTTTCTGGAACTCTCTTGCTTTTTCCATGATCCAGTGGATGTTGGCAATTTGATCTCTGGTTCCTCTGTCTTTTCTAAAACCAGCTTGAACATCTTGAAGTTCATGGTTCACATATTGTTGAAGCCTGGCTTGGAGAATTTTGAGCATTCCTTTTGCTTGCAGTGAAAAGAGTGCAATTGTGCAGTAGTTTGAACATTCTTTGGCATTGCCTTTCCTTGGGATTGGAATGAAAACTGACCCCTTTCAGTCCTGTGGCCACTGCTGTTTTCCAAATTTACTGGTATGTTGAATGCAGCATTTTTACAAAATCATCTCTCAGGATTTGAAATACCTCAACTGGAATTCCATCACCTCCACTATCTTTGTTCATAGTGATGCTTCCTAAGGCTCACCTGACTTTGCATTCCAAGATGTCTGGCTCTAGGTGAGTGATCACACCATCATGGTTACCTAGGTCATGAAGATCTTTTTTGTATAGTTCTTCTGTGTATTCTTGTCACCTCTCCTTAATATCTTCTGCTTCTGTTAGGTCCATACCATTTCTGTCCTTTATTGTGACCATCTTTGCATTAAATGTTCCCTTGGTATCTCTAATTTTCTTGAAGAGATCTCTAGTCTCCCATTTTATTGTTTTCCTCAATTTTTTTGCATTGATCACTGAGAAAGGCTTTCTTATCACTTCTTGTTATTCTTTAGAACTCTGCATTCAGATGGGTATATCTTCTTTTCTCCTTTGTCTCTTATTTTCTCAGCTAGTGGTAAGGCCTCCTCAGACAACCATTTTGCCCTTTTGCATTTCTTTTTTGGGGGATGGTCTTGATCATTGCCTCTTATACAATATCACAAACGCCTGTTCATAATTCTTCAGACACTCTGCCTATCAGATCCCATCTCTTGAATCTATTTGTTAGTTCCACTGTACAATTGTAAAGGATACTATTTAGGTTGTACCTGGATGGTCTATTGGTTTTCCTTACTTTCTTTAATAAGTCTGAATTTGTCAAGAAGGAGTTCATGATCTGAGCCATAGTCAGCTCTTGGTCTTGTTTCACTGACTCTATAGAGCTTCCCTATCTTTGGCTGCAAAGAATATAATCAATCTGATTTTGGTATTGACCATCTGGTGATGTCCATGTGTAGAGTTTTCTCTTGCGTTGTTGGAAGAGGGTGTTTGTTATGACCAGTGCATTTTCTTGGGAAAACTCTATTAGCCTTTGCTCTTCTTCATTTTGTACTCCAAGGCCAAATTTGTCTGTTACTCCAGGTATCTCTTGACTTCCTACTTTTGCATTCCAGTCCCCTATAAGGAAAAGGTCATTTCTGTGGGTGTTAGTTCTAGAAAGTATTGTAGGTCTACATGGAATCATTCATCTTCAGTTTCTTTATCATTACCTGTTGAGGCATAGACTTGTATTACTGTGATATTGAATGGTTTGCCTTAGAAACAAACTGAGATCATTCTGTCATTTTTGAGGTTGCATCCAAGTATTGCATTCTGGACTGTTTTGTTGACCATGATGGCTACTCCATTTCTTCTAAGGGATTCTTGCCCACAGTAGTGAATATAATGGTCGTCTGAGTTAAATTCACCCATCCAGGAAGTTCACTGATTCCTAAAATGTTGATGTTCACTCTTACCATCTCCTGTTTGACCACTTCCTATTTACCTTGATTCATGGACCTAACATTCCAGGTTCCTATGCTATGTTGTTCTTTACAGCATTGTACTTTACTTCCATCACCAGTCACATCCACAACTGGGTGTTGTTTTTGCTTTGGCTCTCTTCATTCTTTCTGGAGTTATTCCTCTTCTCTTCTCCAATAGCATATTGGGCACCTACTGACCTTGGGAGTTCATCTTTCAGTGTCCTATGTTTTTACCTCTTCATACTGTTCATGGAGTACTCAAGGCAAGAATATTGAAGTGATTTTCCATTGCCTTCTCCAATGGACCATGTTTTGTCCAAACATCTCCACCATTATGCGTCCATCTAAGCTAAATCAAGATGCAAAGTAGAAGGACATGCACCTATCTTCACTCATCTCTTGCAAGAAATTCAAAATTATAACTCACTACTTAATAACCATCTATAGGAAAATGTTGGATCCCACCAAAAATGATACCCCACATCCAAGGACAAAGGAAAAGCCCTAGAAAGATGGTAGGAGGAGTTAAATTGCATTTAGAATCAAACCCCATACCCACCAGAGATGATCAGAGGGCTCAAACAAAACCTTGTGCACACCAAGAGCCCTCACAGAGACTAAGCCAGACCTTCCTTTGAGTGTGGAGGCATGGGTCAGCAGTGGCCTGCTGCAAGGGCAGGACCTCTGGATGCAGCAGACCTGGGTATGGCATAAGCCCTCTTGGAGGAGGTCACCATTAATCCCACCATAGAGCCACCAAAACTTTTACTGGGGAAACAGACTCTTGCAGGGCACAAACAAAACCTTGTGCACACCAGGACCCAGGAGAAAGGAGCAGAGACCTCACAAGAAACTGATTCTCAGACAGAGTTTTAGGTGAAATAGAAAATAATAGCTTTATTGCTATTGTAATGTTCTCATACTCTGTCCAAATCTGGAGGGATTATGAAGAGTTTTATAGTAATGACTCAAAGATGGCATGGTCATCTATTGGGCAGTCTTCTGATGGGTTGGTGGTATGCTAATAAGTGAGAGTCAGCATCATCAACCTTCTGGTTCCAAGTGGTCTGGGGTCTATGTGTTTGTGGGAAGCATACAGTTAATTTCTCCCACCTGGTGGGATTTTCAGATCTGCAAAACAGTTCAAAGGTATTGTTATGTATATCCCTTGAGAGAGGATCAGGACACTGCCCCAAGGCTGAACTATTTTGTGTATGTGTGCAGGAGGGAGGTTATTTTGACTGTTCCTCCCTTTGTCTCTATGTCACCTCCTTCCCTCATTTAGCAACTGTTGAACCCACTCACTGGAATTCAGGGAGTCAAGGATACTGAATGAAGACTATTCCCTGTAACTAAGAAATGGTGTTGCAGGAAGGGGGATACCTTCCAGAGTCCACTGGTTGATGGTTCAATGGCTTAATGACAGACAATATTCTTTTCTTACTGAAATGGCAGGTGACATTGTTTTCTCCACATGTATAGTGATCTTGCCCTCACAGAGTCCTGCTATCACACTAAAATATATACTCCATGCAAGTAATTATTTGTCCTTCCACATATATACAATTTCACATACATACATCCTCAAGAAAATCCAGTCCTTTACATATGTATTTACAACTATCACTCAGATTTACACATCAATATACATGATAAATGAACACATTTGCACATTGCACAAAATATCCCTTCAGTTGTAAATATACATACTCTGGCAAACAACAAAGTACATGCATATAGATAAACTCACACTAATACAATCAGTGGACATGAATTTGAGCAAACTCCAGGAGACAATGAAGGACAGGGAAGCCTGGTGTTCTGCAATCTTTTGGGTCACAAAGAGTCAGACATGTCTCAGTAACTGAACAAAAACAAATGCACACATATAGAGAATTCGCACATATAGAGAAGAAGAGAGATTTAGGGGTTAATGCTTCCACTTTTAGTCTCTAGGCTTAGAGGAAGTCAGTTCCAGTATGAGGCAGTGGGACCTAGGAGGGCGGAGGGAACTAGTGCTTGGGGGAAGGGAAAGTGTAAACACTCAGGTTTTAAAGAGGCTCGGTTCAGTGTTCTGTTACAAGTTGTTTACAGAAGCCATTTAGAGCTGTGTCCGGTAAAGTCGGAGTTGGTGAGAGATAAAACAGAGCTTTCAGTGAAGGGTGCCTTGAGCCCCAGTTATCTCTGCCCATCCCAGGGAGTCTTCAAGGAGCTAGAGGCATGGTGTGCTCTGTGCAGAATGACCTGACTCACTAGAGGCTCCAGCCCAGAGATCATGACTGTTGATCCCTAGCCTGAGATGAGAAGAGGACTTGCTGCTTATTCTGTGTCCTCCAGGAAAATTCTAGAAAATTAGAAGGACTACCTCCTTACACAATCCATCCAGGAAGGATGTTGGATCAGGACCCCATACTACTCTAGTATTAAGGTTCTGGGTCTTAGTTTCAAATGCCCAAAGTAATAGATAGAGTGTAAAATTCCCAGAAGCTGTTCCTTAGCAAGATCTCAGCCCATTTAATCTTCATCCCTTTGGGTTTGAGCAACGTGGATTGCCTTGATATTTCATCAGGTGAGTGATAGTGAAGGTGTCAGATTCAAAGGAACACAGCAGAAAGTGCAGAGAGGAAAAAGAGGTGCCTCTCAAGAAGCTCCCATCTTCCACTCAGACTTGAATTTCAGGTCAGC
>SJYC01130865.1:0-32182 GCA_006408675.1 Madoqua kirkii | reverse complement strand
ATTTTGTGTATGTGTGCAGGAGGGAGGTTATTTTGACTGTTCCTCCCTTTGTCTCTATGTCACCTCCCTTCCCTCATTTAGCAACTGTTGAACCCACTCACTGGAATTCAGGGAGTCAAGGATACTGAATGAAGACTATTCCCTGTAACTAAGAAATGGTGTTGCAGGAAGGGGGATACCTTCCAGAGTCCACTGGTTGATGGTTCAATGGCTTAATGACAGACAATATTCTTTTCTTACTGAAATGGCAGGTGACATTGTTTTCTCCACATGTATAGTGATCTTGCCCTCACAGAGTCCTGCTATCACACTAAAATATATACTTCATGCAAGTAATTATTTGTCCTTGCACATATATACAATTTCACATACATACATCCTCAAGAAAATCCAGTCCTTTACATATGTATTTACAACTATCACTCAGATTTACACATCAATATACATGATAAATGAACACATTTGCACATTGCACAAAATATCCCTTCAGTTGTAAATATACATACTCTGGCAAACAACAAAGTACATGCATATAGATAAACTCACACTAATACAATCAGTGGACATGAATTTGAGCAAACTCCAGGAGACAATGAAGGACAGGGAAGCCTGGTGTTCTGCAATCTTTTGGGTCACAAAGAGTCAGACATGTCTCAGTAACTGAACAAAAACAAATGCACACATATAGAGAATTCGCACATATAGAGAAGAAGAGAGATTTAGGGGTTAATGCTTCCACTTTTAGTCTCTAGGCTTAGAGGAAGTCAGTTCCAGTATGAGGCAGTGGGACCTAGGAGGGCGGAGGGAACTAGTGCTTGGGGGAAGGGAAAGTGTAAACACTCAGGTTTTAAAGAGGCTCGGTTCAGTGTTCTGTTACAAGTTGTTTACAGAAGCCATTTAGAGCTGTGTCCGGTAAAGTCGGAGTTGGTGAGAGATAAAACAGAGCTTTCAGTGAAGGGTGCCTTGAGCCCCAGTTATCTCTGCCCATCCCAGGGAGTCTTCAAGGAGCTAGAGGCATGGTGTGCTCTGTGCAGAATGACCTGACTCACTAGAGGCTCCAGCCCAGAGATCATGACTGTTGATCCCTAGCCTGAGATGAGAAGAGGACTTGCTGCTTATTCTGTGTCCTCCAGGAAAATTCTAGAAAATTAGAAGGACTACCTCCTTACACAATCCATCCAGGAAGGATGTTGGATCAGGACCCCATACTACTCTAGTATTAAGGTTCTGGGTCTTAGTTTCAAATGCCCAAAGTAATAGATAGAGTGTAAAATTCCCAGAAGCTGTTCCTTAGCAAGATCTCAGCCCATTTAATCTTCATCCCTTTGGGTTTGAGCAACGTGGATTGCCTTGATATTTCATCAGGTGAGTGATAGTGAAGGTGTCAGTTTCAAAGGAACACAGCAGAAAGTGCAGAGAGGAAAAAGAGGTGCCTCTCAAGAAGCTCCCATCTTCCACTCAGACTTGAATTTCAGGTCAGCTCTGCTCCTCCACTGTCAACCCAAGAAAGAAAATCTGAGACCTGAATGTCAGAGCCAGCAGAATAGAAGAATAGAATGAAGAAGCTGAGAGGCATCACTTATGAAGGACCTTTAGTCTGTGAAAAGGCCATGGGAGAGTCTGGAAAACAGATCTATAAGAAGAGAGAAACTAGTTTTGAAAGAAGCTACAGTATATGAGTAGCTGAACTCTTATTGAGAAGAGAGTCACCACCCCAAAGGGAGTTTATATAACAGGTGAGTTTCTATTAAGGTTCATGGGCAGATTCAATGAAGATGCCATTCAGCAGTCTATACCCAGAGATGCCAGAAAATCCATCTGGAACCTATTGTAGAGGCATCCAGTTTAATGACTTAGTGGGGTTCCAGACTCAAATGCAGATCTATCTGTAATTCACTAAGCAATTTCACAAGTTCCTTTTCTATCTGGCTTTTTCATGATAGGGCAACAATCACTGCTGTATCCTATCAGCATGGGTGTTCCAATCAGTCACTACCTAGTAGAGGCAGTACTGTGGATCACCAAGACCACTGGGTGTGGAGCTGTGCACTTGGCACTAATTTCTTGTGTGATTTCAAGCAAATCATGTAGCTACCCTCAGTTCTGTTTCTCTCATTGTAAATAAAGATGCAGAGGTCTCTTTGAGACCCCATGAACTATAGCCCATCAGAGTTGTGTCCCACCCCATGGACTGTAGTTTGCCAGGCTCCTCTGTCTATGGGATTTTCCAGGCCAATGATAGTAGAGTGGGTTGCCATTTCCTTCTCCAGGGGATCTTCCCCATCCAGGGATTGAAGCTGTGTCTCCTGCATTGGCAGGCAGATTTTTTACCACTGAGCCACCTGAAAAGCCCTAAATATCTACTATCTAGTAAGGATGGTAAAGTTTTCAATTTAGAGCAGGACTTATACAATATTAGTTCCACTTCTTTCACAATTTTAAAAATTTAGAGAAAATCAGAAGAGGCCAGGTTTATTTCAGATCATGCATAAACCCTTCTTAGGAACCACTGAGTCATGTAAATGAAACGTTTGTCCATACCCAGAGGTGATTTGATAAAGGGAGTTTGAAGAGACACTCTCCTTGACTACGTCTTTCTGTTACGAAGAATGTAAGATCTAATGCTTTGAAACAGACTCATGTCAACTGAGATTAAATTGTGTAAAGATATTGGGTAAGAACCAGATGTGTTTTTGCCATTGACTCTGAGATACACAGTGGTCAGCAGTGGGATTGGACACAAGCATCAGTCCTTGTGATGCCAGCAAATACCAGCAGAGGATGGTGTTCCCAAAGTCAAACCCTGGCCAGCAGGGCAACCACTAGTATAAGAAATGAACATAATTGTCATCTGGGTTTGGAGCCAATGTGGAAGGTTCTGTCAGATATTTTAAGATACGGAAAATTGGTTCATGACTCCATTGCTACTGAATAGTGACCTTTATTTGTTAGTTTCTTCAACCAACATTGATTAAATTCCCTTTCTTTGCAAAGCAGAGGTTCTAGGAAGAGAGCACAGCTCAGGGATAACTTCATGAAAGTTATCACTTAGGACAAGGACTGAAAAACTATAGCCTGCACCAGCTCCACTTTACAGCACAATTTTAAAAATAAAGTTTTGTTGGAGCACAGCCACACCCAAAAGTTAGATATTGACTATGGCTTCTTTCATGCTACAATATCTATGCTAACTAGTTTTAACAGAGATTCTGTGGCCCACAGAGCCTAAAATATTCATGATTTGAGCAAGGAAAGTTTTTTGATTCTCCAACTGAGGAGTCATATGCTAAATCCATTATAGGTGCACAATTGGTCAGTCCTTTGCCTACCAACCCAAATCTTCACAGTAATTCTCAGAGTTAAAACTAACTCAATAAATACACTCTATGGTCCTTTAAGTCAAAGAGTTTTCCAGAGTGACTTCCTACTTTGAAAAGTGGCCCAAGTGTTGCTGCTGTTTTAATTCAGGAGCGTGAGGCCCCGGATGGAGACTGTTGTTTATAGATCTCTGTCTACTTCATCAGGATGTCTGTGTATACATCTAAGTATTTCTATAGACAGAAAAAAAAAAAGGGATTCTCATGTAAAAATTCAAGCACATTCTAGCTCTGAATACTCGCAATACAGGTCAGTCCAAGTGTGTATGAAATTCAGAGAAAAACAGCAGGACACGTGGGACAGAAGCCTGGCTCAGACCCTAACGAGCCTGGTGCCCTTGGCTAGTGTGCTTGCCCCACCTTCTAGAGACCAGTCCTGTCCTGGGAGGGGTTAGGGGGAAGGCATAACTGGACCCCCTCCTGGGGCCTTGAGAACACAGTAGGATCCTTGGCTTTGAGAGTTTCAGAAGCTAACAGCAGGGAGATGATGGGGTCAGCTGCATACATATTCCCCATCAGAGAAGCAGGCTCCCTCTTCTGGCTGGAAGAGCAAGGACAGATCACTGTTCCCCACATCCTCAGAGCATGGGTCCTCCAGAAACTGATTCCTCATTGTGGCGTAGTGAACCAACTGCTTCCATGAGTTAGGAATTTCCAGCAGGAATGAAATGACCTATGTGAAAGTTTAAGCAAATCAGTTTTCAGTTTTTATTAGAAAACAAGGATAGAATTAATATGGCATTATTTTTCAATTTTCCTTCTCCATGTTCTTATTTCAAACATTTTTGTTTCTTAGAAAATATCATGGTTGCAGCTAGTGGTGTGTTCTGACCATATATTCAAGAACATAAATGTAAGTAATGAACACAGATTGGCATCATTTTATATTGCAAAATTTTACTTATTAAAATAGTTGAAGTTATTCTGGTTTGCCATTGAACTTTTACCTTATTATTCAATTCTTATATCAAAATATAATAAATAATAATAAAGATTTATCTTAATGCTATCTTCTGCAGAGAGTAGATTACCTTGTAAGCCAGAATGCAATGCTGACTTCAGGGAACAGCTCTTCTCATCCTGTGTCCTTCATCCTGCTTGGGATCCCAGGACTGGAGAATTCCCAGTTTTGGGTTGCCTTTCCATTCTGTGCCATGTATGTTGTGGTTCTAGTCGGCAATATCACTCTCTTTCATGTAATCCGAACTGACCCCACCTTGCATGAGCCCATGTACCTCTTTCTGGCCATGCTGGCTACCACTGACCTGGTCCTCTCCACTTCCACACAACCTAAAATGCTGGCCATATTCTGGTTTCACGATCATGAGATCGAATACCATGCCTGCCTCATCCAGTTGTTCTTCATCCATGCCTTTTCTTCAGTGGAGTCCGGATTGCTCATGGCTATGGCCTTGGACCGTTATGTGGCTATCTGCTTCCCACTGCATCACTCTAGTATCCTGACTCCCTCTGTCGTGGGTAAACTGGGGGCAGGTGTGATGATGAGAGGGCTGCTGTGGGTGAGTCCTTTCTGCTTCATGGTGTCCAGGATGCCCTTCTGCCCCAGTCGGATCATCCCCCAGTCATACTGTGAGCACATGGCTGTGCTGAAGTTAGTGTGTGCTGACACTAGAGTTAATCGTGCATATGGGCTTTTTGTGGCCTTCTCTGTAGTTGGCTTTGACATTATTGTCATCAGTGTATCCTATGTAATGATTCTGAGAACAGTGTTACAGTTACCCTCAAGTGAAGCTCAGCTCAAAGCTTTTGGCACATGTGCCTCTCATGTCTGTGTCATCTTGGCTTTTTACATCCCGGCTCTCTTCACTTTCCTCACCCACCGCTTTGGACATCATGTGCCCCGAGTGGTACACATCATGTTTGCTATTCTCTATCTCCTGGTACCTCCCATGCTCAACCCCATCATCTATGGAGTTAGAACCAAACAGATCAGGGACAGGGTTATTCAAGGATGTCGTGGAAAAAAGTGCTGAGTCAAAGCATAAGACTTCAACCACCCCACTGATCTGGGAATATAAATGCAGAAGTTTGCCAGAATGTCACATATCATCACAAAGTCATCTTTCTGAACAACTGGCTCAGAGATCAGCTACCCTCTCGAAGTAAGAGGAACACTTTTCAGGATACCCTGAAAGTAGTGACTGATAACGAATACAAATTTTACATTTGATCACTTACAGTGAATGACGTTGGACTTGTCATCTCCAAAGAAGATTTAGCTTCAGGATCAGGGACCAGGCTTAATCACTCAGAGCTCTTGTGTGACAGTTTTATTACAGTGAAAAAGGACAAAGAAACCTTCTGACATAGATATCAGAAGAGAACAGAGAGTGCCCCATTCGTTGCCTTAGCAACTGGTTATTAGAGTAAATCAAAAGAATGTCTCAAGGTCGTAAAGGTCTTATCAGACTCACTCCCACAATATACATTTTAAGATGTCAGGATTATTCAGAAGGTTCTTAAGAAGGAGAAACATGTCCTCCAGCAGGATACATTGTTGTAACATAATCATTCTTACAGAGTTTAAGGAAAAACTCTTTGAGCAAGATGAGTTGATTTTTTGTGTGTGTAATCATTAGCTCTTTGCTTAAAGAAAAAAATATTTTATGTGACTAAGATGAAGGAATGTAGGGAAGAAAAAGTTTGTCCTTTTCTCTTCCTCAAGAGCCCCAGACCCCTTTCTCCTTCCCAGGAACCCCAGACTTCTTATCAACCCTGACGTTTTTTTACTATGCCAAAGCCTTTGACTGTATGGATCACAATAAACTGTGGATATGGGAATACCAGACCACCTTACCTGCCTGCTGCAAAACCTGTATGCAGGTCAAGAAGCAACAGTTAGAACCAGACATGGAACAATAGATTGTTTCCAAATTGGGAAAGGAGTATGTCAAAGCTGTGTATTATCACCCTGCTTATTTAAATTATATGCACAGTACATCATGTGAAATGTTGGGCTGGATGAAGCGCAAACTGGAATCAAGATTACTGGGAGAAATATCAATAACCTCAGATATGCAGACACCACCCTTTTGGCAGAAGTGAAGAAGAACTAAAGAACTTCTTGATGAAAGTGAAAGAGGAGAGTGAAAAAGTTGGCTTAAAACTCAACATTCAAAAAACTAAGATCATGGAATCCGATCCTACCACTTCATGGCAAATAGATGGGGAAACAATGGAAACAGTGACATACTTCATTTTCTTGGGCTCCAAAATCACTGCAGATGGTGACTGCAGCCATGAAATTAAAAGATGCTTGCCCCTTTGAAGGAAAGCCATGAAAATCCTAGGTAGCACATTTAAAAGCAAAGACATCACTTTGCCAACAAAGGTCCATATAGTTAAACATGTGGTTTTGCCAGTAATCATGTATGGATGGACGTTAGAGTTGGACTATAAAGAAGGCCGAGCACCAAAGAATGGTTGCTTTTGAACTGTATTGTTGGAGAAGACTCTTGAGAGTCCATTGTACAGGGAGGAGATCAAACCAGTCCATCCTAAAGGAAATCAGTCCTGAATATTCATTAGAAGGACTGATGCTGAAGCTTAAACTCCAGTACTTTGGCCACCTGATACAAAAGACTGACTCATTGGCAAATACTCTGATTATGGGAAAGATTAAGGGCAGGAGGAAAAGGTGGCAACAGAGAATGAGATGGTTGGATGGTATCACTGACTCAGTGGACATGAGTTTGAGCAAACTCTGGGAGATAATGAAGGACAGGGAAGCCTAGCATGCTGTAGTCCATGGGGTCACAAAGAGTTGGACACAACTTACCAACTGAACAGGATATTTGCACAAAGTAAATTGCCCTACTGCAAATGTGGCTCCTGGTCCAAATTGGGTGCCCTGTCAGATCTTGGATGATGATACTAAACCAGGTTCCTGTGCTATATGCTGCTGCTGCTGCTAAGTCACTTCAGTCATGTCCAACTCTGTGCGACCCCAAAGATGGCAACCCACCAGCTCTTCCGTCCCTGGGATTCTCCAGGCAAGAACACTGGAGTGGGTTGCCACCTCCTTCTCCAGTGCAAGAAAGTGAAAAGTGAAAGTGAAGTCGCTCAGTCACGTCCGACTCTTGGAGACCCCACGGACTGCAGCCTACCAGGCTCCTCTGCCCATGGGATTTTTCAGGCAAGAGTACCGGAGTGAGTTGCCATTTAGTATATAAACTATTTGTCTTTAGCACACCCTAACAACTGTCTAAAGCACTGAAAATGATTGGAACTTACATTCATCTTGGAGACCACAATCAACAGGAAAAACTGAGAAAATGAGTCATACATTAAAAAAGAGAATTGCTAAAATATGTCAATAAACTAATTGAACTTGGAATGAGGCTTTGCCAGTTGTCCGCTACATATCAGAGTGGCTCCCAAAAGTAGGCTTAAATTGAGCCCCTTTGAAATATTGTATGATAAGCCATTTCAATTGTTCGACCAGACAGGGTATCTGTAAATGCTCTGAAATACCTAGCTGTAGCTAATTATGTTAAATCTTTGAACATTATAAAACCTCTGTTTATGAGTTTTGCTCTATTATACTAACCTCTGATCTTGAGTAATGGGCTCAAGATCATGCCTTTTCAGTGCCTCATAGAGGGTCTTTAACATGACCCTATAGTTTGGGATCCAAATCCAACAGAATCCTGTCATCCCCTGATACCCTCTCAGTTGTCTGCAGATCTTGGGGCCCTCAAGCCTGAAACTGCCTGCTTCCTGTCTGGTGAAATACCCCACTGTCCGTGGGAGAGGACAAAGTCCAGATAGATGACTTGTTTGCAAATCTGGGCCTTTTTCTAGGAAACTTTTTATACACAACTAGCCAAATAGTTCAAGGTTCTGATGGTATTTCACAGATATTTGTCATATGTAAGGTTAGCTATGAGCCCAGTTGTCCACATATTAGAGTAAAAGCCTTTCATCCAATATTAAGTTTCTAAGCTTCCAGCTGCCTATATAACTGAAGTAGCCTTACATTTTTTTCTAACCCAGTGATGGAGTCCTCCTTAAAATCCAGAAATAACAGCAGGCTGAGGACCAACTGACTGCAAGGTGGACTGGACCATACAAGGCATTATTCACCATGAGCTCATTTGTCAAACTGCCTGAGATAAAACCCTGGATTCACTATACTCAGATAAAGCTGTACCTCTGTCTTTGAAAACTAACCCAACTCCCAGGAGGCCTGGGGAACAATGGGTTCGTGAACCCTTAGAGAACTTAAGATTGCTCTTCAAAAATGATATGTTGAGTTTACAATTTCCTTGGAAATTGGAGAAGGATAGACCAATCTACTTCTTTAATCCTGTTCTACTGATCCACCCAGCATGAGGTTCAAGCAGTTGAGAATTATACTCTACTAAAAATTCTAAACATTATTTCCTGCCTGAGGGTTTATCAGTCAAGCAGAGGGACAGGTCATTATATATGATTATAATGACAAAAGCAACTCTCACAGGTCTTCAAAGATGTTCCAGTGTGTAGAGTGAAATGAAGTGAAAGTCGCTCAGTCGGGTCCAACTCTTTGCAACTCCATAAATCATACAGTCAATGGAATTTTCCAGGCCAGAATACTGGAGTGGGTAGCCTTTCCCTTCTCCGAGGAATCTTCTCAACCCAGGGAGCAAACCCAGGTCTCCCGCATTGTAGGCAGATTCTTTACCAGCTGAGCTCTTGTGGGTGGTTTCTGTTAAAAACTGAATTCCAGAAGCCATTTAGAGCTATTTCTGGTCGTGATAGAGTAGGTGGGAGATAAAGCAGAGCACACAGTGAGTAGTACCCTGTGTCCCAGTCTTCTCTGCCCATGCCAGGGAGCAGTAGGGCTCAGAATCTTCAAAGAGTTGGACGGCAAGGTGTGCACCATGCAGGAGAACCTGACTCAGTGCGGGGTCCAGGTCCAGAGAATATGACTGCTGAGTCAGAAAGAAGACTTGCTGCTTGTACTATGTCTCCCAGGAAGGCTCTGGAAAAGTAAGAAGATTGCCTCCATTCATAAAGCCTCCAGTAAGGAGAGTGGATCTGAACCCCACCCTGCTCCAGCACTATTGTTCTGGGATTTATTTTTAACTACCCTAAATAGAGTCTAAATTTCCCTGAAGCTATTGCTTAGCAAGATCTCAGCCCATTTTAGTCTTTATCCCTTCCGGGTTAAGCAACTTGGATGAACTGATATTTTACCTAGTGAGTGAGTGTGAAGGCACCAGATTCCCTAGAAACTCAGCAGAAAGTGCAGGGAGGAAAGAGAGGTACCTCTCATGGGCTCTCACTCAGACTTGTGTCTCAGATCAGCTCTGCTCCTCCATGGTCCATCCAAAAAGAAAATCTGAGAGCTGAAAATCAGAACCAGTAAATGGAATGAGGAAGCTGAGAAGCATGTCTTAGGAGGGAACTTTGGTCTTTGAAAAGGCCAGTGGAGAATCTGGGAAATAGAATCAGCAGAGAGAAACTGGCTTTTGAAAGCAACTTCAGTAAATGAGTAGCTGAAGCCTGCTTGAGAAGAGTCACCACCCCTAAAAGAGTTTGTGGAACATGTGAGTTCACTATTAAGGCTCATGGGCAGAAGCTGATAAAGAAGCCTTCCTAGAGAAAGAAGTATGTAATTTGAGATTTCAGAAGAGCAGCCTGGAACCTATTGTGGAGTCATCCAGCCCAGCGACTTAGGAGGGGCCAGGTTCAAATGCAGATCTATCTGTAAATCAGTATACAGTTTCACAGATCTCCTTTTTATCTGGCTTTTTCACGATGACAGGGCAACAATCTCTGCTGTAACCAACCAGATTAGGTGTTCCAATCAATCACTACCTAGCAGAGGCAGTGGTGTGGACCACTCAGAGCACTGGGTGTGGCATTGTGCACTTGGCACGAATTTACTATGTGGTCTTGGGCAAACCACGTAACTGTATTGAGCTCTGTTCTTCTCATTTTAAATACAGATACAGAGGTTTTGTGAGAGAAACAATAAAATGTAAAAGTGTATGGCGTCATATGTACAAAAAGAGCAATGCTTTCCACAATCAAAGAGATCATTGTTCACTCTGATAAATTATATCTTTAACCAGACTCTCCACCAGTGCTCAGTGCAGGAATGAAGATGGTACAAGTTATGCTTTTGCTGGTGCATCTGAGGCTCAGTGACTACATCCTCATAAGTGGAGAGTGATATGCAGAAGGCAAAAAAAGGAAGAGAAAACCTGTAGCTCAAACAGAATATACGACTGTTTGCAAAGGTCAGTCCAGGCAGAAGGAAATAAAACCCTAGACAGTGGGTGTGTATTTCTGAATGTCACTATAAGCCAGATAGGAGTATATGTTTTGAGCAAGCCTATAGTTATTACCTAGGTAGGATGGTAAAGTTTCCAGATTATAGAGTAAGACCCATAGGGTGAGTCCCAATTCTCTCACAATGTTACAAATATAGAGAAAATCAGAAAGAGGCTCGATTTATTTCAGATTTTGCAGAAACTCTTTTGAGGAACCTTTCGGGCTGGCTGATACATTTGTCCATAGGTTGTTAAAGGAAAGTTGAAAGGATGTTATTCTTGCCTATATGTTTCTGCTATGAAGCAGGTAAGAATCAATGTTTTCAAGCAAAGACTCAGGTCAAGTGAGATTAAATACTGCAAGGTGTTGGGTAGATAAGAACCAGATGAGTTTTTGTGTCATTGACTCTTAGGTGGTGGTCGCCAGAGGGATCAAAGTGTATGAACCCACAGAATACCTGCAGTGTGAGGTACACACAATCCTCCCATAGCCAGCAGGGCAACCACTAGTATGAGAAGAGGATGTAATTGTCTTGTGAGTCTGGTGACAAAGTGAACGTTTCTGTTAAAACATGTTAAGGTATGGTTAATTGCTTAGTGATTCCATAGCTACTGAATAATGACCTGTATTTGTTATTTTCCTCAGCAAATATTTATTGAATACCTATTCTGTGCCATGCCAGGTGCTAGGAAAATCTAGCACCAAATCCATCTTGCAGCCTATTTTTATAAATAAACTTTTATTGGAAAACAGCCATACACCCATATTTATATATTGACTATATCTGCTTTATGCCATAATGACTAAGCTGAAGTTACAACAGAGATTGTATGTTTATGATCTGATTTTTTTCAGAAAAAAATTTACTGATCCTGCAAGTAAGAAGAGTCACACCCTAAATGCATTACAAATGCACAATTGGTCAGTCAGCTGTCTTCCAGCCCAGATTCTCATGGTAATTGTCACAGGGTCAAAACTAACTCAGTACCTGTGAGTACACTGCTCTGGGTCTAGAAGCCTGTCTTCCTACCCTGAAAATTGGCCCCAGTATTGTGTTGTTTTAATTCAGAAGCAGGCAGCTACAGGTTAGAGCCTATTATTTATAGACTTCTGCCTGTCTCATTGGATATTTGTCTGTCCATATATCTGAATATTTCTACAGAAGGAAAAAATGTTTTGTGAAACTGTTAGTTGCTCAGTCATGTCTGGCTCTTTCTGATGCCATGGACTGTAGCTCAGTAGACTCCTCTGTCCATGGCATTTTCCAGGCAAGAATGTGTGAGTGGTAGCTATTCCTTTCTTCAGGGGATCTTCCCATCTCAGGAATAGAACCCAGATCTCCTGCATTGAAGCTAGATTCTTTACCATAGACCCCCTACATATATTTGTATAACATTTTATAAAACTCTATAAGTAAATTCCAAAGTTGAGGACAATACAGGACTTTTAAACAGGTTTCAGAGAAATTTTAAACTTCTTTGTAACAAGGTATACCAATTTATACTTCTTCCAGCCATGTAAAAGGAATTTTCACCTCAGGGTCTGTGGAAGACAATATTATTTTTAGATGTTCACTAATTTGATAATTGAAATTTTTTTTTATTGTTTCTTCAGATGATGACATAGGCCAACCTTGTGGCCATTATCAATCACTTCTTTCTGAGAGTTCTTATCCAGGGTATTCTGAAAATTGTCCCTCTTGCTTCATGAAGGTGTCAGTCCTCTGAGCCAACTGTTCACGATTTTGTGACAATTTGTGACATCCTGGAAAAATGCATGCATTTATAAGCCTTAACAGTGGGGACTTTGGGGTGGTTAAAACCCTATGCTTTGAGTTGAGAGTATTTTCTACAATATCCTTGAATAACTCTGTCCCTGATCTCTTTGGTTCTAACTCTACAGATGATGGAGTTGAGCATGGGAGGTACCAGGAGATAGAGAATAGCAAACATGACATGTGCTACTCAGGGCATATGATGCCCAAGTGGTGGGTAAGGAAAGTAAACAGAGCAGAGGTGTAAAAAACCAAGATAACACAGATATGGAAGGCACATGTGCCAAAAGCCTTGAGCCAGGCTTCACTGGAGGGTAATCCCAGCACAGCTCTCCAAATCATCACATAGGATACATTGATGATGATAACGTCAAAAGTGCTAACATCAAACCTACTCATATGGCTGATGTCAATTCTTAAAGGTAAGATATATGTATAGAAAAGGATTCAGGAAATACATCCAAATGATATAACATTTAAGAATAATGGTCAGATATGTGGTATTTTGATTTTTTTGAGGGGGGGGCAACTTTAGGTATTTTTTAAAATTATCAATGATTGAGGAAGCTTAATTTCAGTATGAGAGAAAAAGTAATTGAAATAACAACAAAAGTGTACAGAAGTTAATTTAGCACCAAAGCCTAGGGAAATGCAGTGGACAATCAGAATGTGAGGAATTTTGGGAAAAAAAATCCAGAAAGTTTGAAAGTCTAGGTGTAACATTGTTGCCAGAAATTGCAACTTCTTGAGACTCCTAACAATAAGAATTAGGTAGACTAAATGTTGGGCTCTCTTACCAAAATTTGCTGATTCTATGATGACAATGGATTTCAAATGAAGAAGTTCTGGAAAAGACGAAGGAAGAAGACTCTCTTTGAAGGTAACTATGTTGTAGGGTTCATAGTAGCAAGAAAGTACCTAGAAATTTAATTATTTGTTAATATTCAATTCCTTTTTAAATTAAAATTTTAAACTAGTCTAGAAAACTACACGCCCTTTATTGTTTTCTTATTTTTAACTTTCTTGAGCCACATGTAAGGTACAAATAGTTGCACATAATTTAAGGCATACATTTTGACATAAGGGATTTGGACATAGGCATACACCAGTGATGACATCACCATAATCAAAGTAATAAACACGTTTATCACATTTACTGCATTTGTATTTTTGTCCTCACTCACTACTCTCTTGTCAAAGTCAGTGATGAAGAAGGTTCTAAAATCCAGGCTCTTACTTTACTAAAACCAATGTCAGATGAAGGTGCTTTAAGAGAAATCAGGAGTATGTTTGCTTTCTCAGAAGAAGCAGCTATTGCAGCCTAAAAGTACCTCTGGAAATAAATGGGTATCCTGAAGGACCATTGTCAAAATTCCCAAATTTTAGAGTTGTAAGGAATCATGATTCCACTATCAATAAATCAGTTAATGAATGTGTGTCTTTATTTCATTTTAAAATTAGCTTTATGGCTACATAAGTGGGGCAATAAAATGCAAATATGTTAAAATATAGTTTAATGATTTCTGACAAGTGTAAACGTCTGCGTGGTTACCTACCCAATTAAGATATAGAAAATTTCCATCACTTCATAGTCAATAGGGACAGAATGAAGGGATAAGGTAGGTCATTAAATAGTTAATCCCACTAGGGGATTATAAGTAGAAAAAAATAGGGGAGAACACTGTAAGTTAATGATTACTCGAGAAATCAGGTTTTCTTAGCCACACAACCATGCAGGCTTGTTTAGCAACAAAACCATGTGATAGAAGCATGAGACTTGTCCCCAGAATAGCAAAACAGTAGTGCCATGTGGCCCACATCCTGCCCAGTGAGCTCAGGAAGTTAGGACATGCTTTTTGCACACATAAAAAGCAATAATTTGTGGACCTAACTTGACCATGTAGGTATAAGAAAACTCCTCTGCTCAATTTGGAGAGGAAATGATAACGGAAGCATGGCATCAACTCAAGAAAGGCAAAGATGTTCTCCCCTCCTCACTTGTTCTTTGATTATAAAACTATAGCTCAGTAAGTTTCAGGGTTATGGATTTTTTTAGTTTTACCAAGAGAATGCACTGATCATAGCAAACATCCTCTTCCAACAACACAAGAGAATACTACACACATGTACATCAACAGATGGTCAATATCAAAATCAGATTGATTATATTCTTTGCAGCCAATGATAGAGAGGCTCTATCCAGACAGCCAAAACAAGACCAGGAGCTGATTGTGGCTCAGATTGTGAACTCATTGCAAAATTCAAACTTAAATTGAAGAAAGTAGGGAAAACCACTAGACCACTCAGATATGACCTAAATAAAATCCCTTACAATTTATAGTGGAATTGACAAATAAACTCAAGGGATTAGATCTGATAGAGTGCCTGAAGATCTATGGATGGAGGTTTGTGACATTGTACAGGAAGCAGTGATCAAGACCATGCACAAGAAAAAGAAATGCAAAAAGGCAAAATGATTGTCTGAGGAGGTCTTACAAACAGCTGAGTAAAGAAGTGAAGCAAAAAGCAAAGGGTAAAAGGAAAGATATACCCATTTGAATGCAGAGTTCCAAAGAATAGCAAGGAGAGATAAGAAGGCCTTCCTCAGTGATCAGTGCAAAGAAATAGAGGAAAACAATAGAATGGGAAAGACTAGAGATCTCTTCAAGAAAATTAGAGATACCAAGGGGACATTTCATGCAAAGATGGTCACAATAAAGGGCAGAAATGGTATGGACCTAACAGAAGCAGAAGATGTTAAGAAGAGGTGGCAAGAATACAAGGAAGAACTGTACAAAAAAGATCTTCATGACCCAGATAATCACAATGGTGTGATCACTCACCTAGAGCCAGACATCCTGGAATGCAAAGTCAAGTGGGTATTAGGAAGCATCTCTACAAACAAAGCTAGTGGAGGTGATGGAATTCCAGTTGAGCTATATCAAGTCCTAAAAGATGATGCTGTGAAAGTGCTGCACTCAATATGCCAGCAAATTCGGATACTCAGCAACATCCACAGAACTGGAGAAGGTCAGTTTTCATTCCACTCCCTAAGAAAGGAAATGCTGAAGATTGTTCAAACTGCCGCACAATTGCACTCATCTCACAGCTAGCAAAGTAATGCTCCAAATCTCCAAGCCAAGTTTCACCAGTACATGAACTGTGAACTTCCACATGTTCAAGCTGGATTTGGAAAAGGCAGAAGAACCAGAGATCAAAGTGCCAACATCCGTTGGATCATTGAAAAAGTAAGAGAATTCCAGAAAAAAATTCTACTTCTACTTTATTGACTAGACTAGAGCCTTTGACCATGTGGATCGCAACAAAATGTGGAAAATTCTCAAATATATGGGAATACCAGACCGCCTTACCTGCCTCTTGAGAAACCTGTATGCAGGTCAAGAAGCAACAGTTAGTACCAGACATGGAAAACCAGATTGGTTCCAAATCGGGAAAGGATTACTTCAAGGCTGTATATTGTCATCCTGCCATCATTATGGCAGAAAGAGAAGAAGAATTAAAGAGTCTCTTGATAAAAGAGAAAGAGCAAAGTGAACAAGCTGACTTAAATCTCAACATTAGAGAAGCTAAGATCATGGCATCCTATCTGATCACATCATGGCAAATAGAGGGGGAAACAATTGAAACAGTGACAGACTTTATTTTCTTGGACTCCAAAATCACTGCAGATGGAGACTGCAGTCATAAAATTTAAAGATGCTTGCTCCTTGGAAGAAAAGCTATGACCAACCTAGACAGCATATTAAAAAGCAGAGACATTACTTTGCCAACAAAGTAATGTCAAAGCTTTGTCTGTCTAGTCAAAGCTATGGTTTTTCAAGTAGTCATGTATGGATGTGAGAGTTGGAGTATAAAGAAAATGAGAGCCGAAGAATTGGTGCTTCTGAACGTGGTGTTGGAGAAGACTCTTGAGAGTCCCTTGGACTGCAAGAAGATTGGTGACTGCAGCCATGAAATTAAAAGACACTTGCTCCTTGGAAGAAAAGCTATGACCAACCTAGACAGCATATTAAAAAGCAGAGACATTACTTTGCCAACAAAGTAATGTCAAAGCTTTGTCTGTCTAGTCAAAGCTATGGTTTTTCAAGTAGTCATGTATGGATGTGAGAGTTGGAGTATAAAGAAAATGAGAGCCGAAGAACTGGTGCTTCTGAACGTGGTGTTGGAGAAGACTCTTGAGAGTCCCTTGGACTGCAAGAAGATGCAACCTGTCAATCCTAAAAGAAATCAGTCCTGAATATTGTTTTGGAAGGAGTGATGCTTAAGCTGAAGCTCCAGTACTTTGGCCACCTGGTGTGAAAAACTGACTCATTAGAAAAGATCTTGATGCTGGGAAAGATTGAAGGCAGAAGAAGGGGATGACAGAGGATGAGATAGTTGGAAGGCATTATTCAATGAACATGAGTTTGAGCAAGCTCCGGGAGTTTGTGATGGACAGGGAAGCCTCGACTGCTGCAATCCATGGAGTCACAAAGAGTTGTGCATGACTGAGGGACTGAACTGAACTGAACTGAAAGTTTCAGGGTAAGGCATTTCTCACCCATCCAGCTGTAAACTTCACAAATGTCTTACTCTAGTAAATCACTTCTTATTATCACTTTGACTCTCGCTGAATTCTTTTCTACATTGAGACGTAAAGGTCAGTAGTATTGGAGCTCTTTAGAGCCCTGCTGAATAGTAACCAGTTTCAGTTTTGTTGCCTCTTTGTAGTCAAACTCTCCCATCCATCCTAAACACACAAATTCTGATCTGATTTCTTTCTTGATATTTTTCTCTCCCACTAAAACTTGAGTCTTGTGTCTTGCTCAATATAAAGCTCTTCAGATTCATCCATACTGTTGTGTGTATGAGTGATTCATTTCCTATTATTGCTCAGTAGTATGCTTTTTTTTCCTATGTACCTCAGTTGGAATATTGTTACCCTTTCTCCTTTGCTTCAGTCCAAGTTTACATACAATCTGGTAAATATATAAAATATGATATATTTATGTTTCAGTTGTTGGAACTTTTAAGCAAATCAACTTTGATTGAAATATTAAGTAACACTATTCAACAAGAATCTGGAATATATGGTATGACTATCAAAAAAATAAAAAGAATGACATGTTACTCTCTAACTAAACACCTATTGCTGTAAACGAAGGCACATGTTCAACAAAACAAAGTCAATTCTTTTCTTTGACTCTGATTTAACTGATCATAATTATGTCACATTTCTATTTAATTTGCATCAGGTCATAGATTTCTGATATAGCTTTCTGTTTTTTCTAGAATTCATATTATCTTCCATTTTGCCCACTTGCAAGATAAAGACGTTTTCAGTATCTTCTCACTTAGTGACTTTCTGTTAATTATTCATAATGGTACTAAATTTTAAGATTTCATTATCATACAAACATCCTCAAGATCTTGTGGAAATTCTGCTTCAATAGATCTGGAGTGGGGCCTGAGTCAAGAATTTCTCACAACACTTCTGCTCTGAGGCCATATTATTTTGTGCAAGACTTTAACACATTCTGCATTTTTAAAGGCATATTAGAGTGCTGCTTTCCTGAGATTCCTCTCCTTGGCACTCTTGAATAATTTCTACTTGATTATCAGCTGTTGAATTCTATGGATGTATGTCTCACTTTGCTGAAGTACATAATCCAGTTTTATTCAGAAAAATATAGATGTGATGCATAAATAATAACTTTTCTGTGTGTTCTTGCCTGTTTAAAATCTCTCTTTCTCTTTTTTCCTCTTGCACTTCATTGATAGATTGAATGTATGTAGAATTACTAGGCTTTAAACAATTTTCTTTGAACATTTGAGATTTAGCTTACTATAGTAACTGAAAATAGAGATAAAATTCTGGTTCTGTATGTCTGCACTGTAAAATGTTAACCTATCTGTGTCTTAGCTTCTCTACCTGTACAGTGAGGATGTTGATACCTATTTCATTTGGTCTTATAGAGAATTCATGACTATATAGTTTATAAATCTCTAGAGTGCAACCTGGCATAAAGAAACTACTAAATTAATTTCACCCATTCATTACTAAGCCTGGGTAGACTAAAATTAAACTTTTTGGTTTTTCTTTGTAGGTGATTTTTTCCTCTTATTTTAAAGCATCAGGCTCCATTCTTTATCTTGACAATTGGAAATTCCACTGTATTATTTCCTAAATGCTTTTTGGTTCTTTTTTTCTTCATTGCCGAATATGTTGCAAAATTTTTATTATGTTGCAGAATTTATTTAGTCTTCAATTGACAGATATTTAAGTTTCCGCATTTTAGCTGATCTGTATACAACTACTCTACACATATACTCAACATTTTTTAAATTGAAGTATGGTTGATTTACAATGTTCTGATTCTCTGATGTTTTTGATGTAAATATAAACTAATTATGTGGGGAATACAACTTGAAGTGGAACTGCTAGGTCAAAAATATGTAAAACATGGTTCAGCTCAGTCACTCAGTCGTGTCCAACTCTTTGCAACCCAGTGAACTATAGCACACCGGGCCTCTCTGTCCGTCACCATCTCCTAGAGTTCAGTCAAACTCACGTCCATTGAGTCGGTGATGCCATCCCCTGTCATCCCCTTCTCCTTCTGCCCCCTTATGGTTGATTTACAATGTTCTGATTCTCTGATGTTTTTGATGTAAATATAAACTAATTATGTGGGGAATACAACTTGAAGTGGAACTGCTAGGTCAAAAATATGTAAAACATGGTTCAGCTCAGTCACTCAGTCGTGTCCAACTCTTTGCAACCCAGTGAACTATAGCACACCGGGCCTCTCTGTCCGTCACCATCTCCTAGAGTTCAGTCAAACTCACGTCCATTGAGACGGTGATGCCATCCCCTGTCATCCCCTTCTCCTTCTGCCCCCAATCCCTCCCAGCATCAGAGTCTTTTCCAATGAGTTAACTCTTTGCATGAGGTGACCAAAGTATTGGAGTTTCAGCTTTAGCATCATTCCTTCCAAAGAACACCCAGGACTGATCTCTTTTAAAATGGATTGGTTGGATCTCCTTGGAGTCCAAGGGACTCTCAAGAGTCTTCTCCAACACCCCAGTTCAAAAGCATTAATTCCTCGGGACTCAGCTTTCTTCACAGTCCAACTCTCACATCCATACATGACCACTGGAAAAACCATAGCCTTGACTAGACAGACCTTAGTTGGCAAAGTAATGTCTCTGCTTTTGAATATGCTATCTAAGTTGGTCATATCTTTTCTTCCAAGGAGTAAGTGTCTTTTAATTTCATGGCTGCAACCAATATCTGCAGTGATTTTGGAGCCTCAAAAAGTAAAGTCTGACACTGTTTCTACTGTTTCCCCATCTATTTGCCATGAAACGATGGGACCAGATGCCATGATCTTCTTTTTCTGTATGTCGAGCTTTAAGTCAAACATTTTCGCTCCCCTCTTTCACTTTCATCAAGAGACTTTTTAGTTAGAAATAGTTAAAAACATTTCCTGATGGGGCTGTACACAGTACCTGAGTGCCCCCAAGTGCCCAACAATTTTGCCAGTACTTAGTGTTGTCAATGTATTTCATTTTTGTTATTCTAATGACTTTGTACTGGCAGTTCTTTCTTGTTTGAATTTTCATCTTTCTAATGAATAATAATTTGAGCATATATTCATTCATACTATTAGAGGTTCATTTACATTCCTTTTAGCATAAAATTTTAATGAGCTGCTTTTTTTTCCCTCTATTGATTGTGGCATTTTGTTTCTCACATATTGCACTGTGAATATTTTCTTCATCTGTGGATTTCCTTTTCACTTATACCTTTTTCAGTAAGAAAATTTTGTTTAAGAATCTTTCTAGTTTCAGCTTTCAAATTTAGGTTTATATTATATTGTAAATAAAGATGTTTTACACTGTTGTAAGAATTAAGGTTCATTTTAGTTTTCATACAGATATCCATCCATCCTCTATTGATTGTGGCATTTTGTTTCTCATATATTGCACTGTGAATATTTTCTTCATCTGTGGATTTCCTTTTCACTTATACCTTTTTCAGTAAGAAAATTTTGTTTAAGAATCTTTCTAGTTTCAGCTTTCAAATTTAGGTTTATATTATATTGTAAATAAAGATGTTTTACACTGTTGTAAGAATTAAGGTTCATTTTAGTTTTCATACAGATATCCATCCAGTCATTCTATCCACATAAAGATACTTTTATGTCACTGAAGTTCATTGATTTCTCTGATTAAAGTCAATTAATAACATTTGGGACTACTATTGACCTCATGATTTTCCTTCACAATGTATTGATCTATTTTTATATGAATACAAGATCACTCCTAAGATACGTGGAACACTAAGCAAATATATTCTGTAGATTCTTACTTAGGAAAAATAAATTTCCTTAGGATTCTTTTTAAAAAACCATTGGCTTGTGTTAAATGAATTATTTATAGATGATGACTTAGAATAATGGATAAAAATGCATTTTTTGTGTGTTAGTTTTCTAAGGTTATCATTATAAAGTACCACAAACTGAGTCACTAAAACCCAGAAATTAGTCATGTTAGAAGTTCCAGAGCTTAGAAGTCCCTGATTAAGTTATCAGAGGGCTGATCCCTTCTGTTGGCTGTGTAGGAGAAACTGTCCCTTGACTCTCTCCTAGTATCTGTTGGTTTGCTGCAAACCTTGTGTAAACGTATTATCTTAATCTTTGTTTTCATGTCTATATAACATTCTCTTTGTGTGTATGTCTCAGTGTCCAAACTTTCTTCTTTTTTTTAAAATAATAATACTAATCATATTGGACTAGGAACCCACTTTACTTCAGCATGACCTCATCTTAACTAATGACAGTTGCAATGGATTTATTTCCAAATTAGGTCACATTCTGAGGTACTAAAGGTTAGAACCTTGCTATCTGAGTTCAAGTTCTTACTGATGAAGCCAAATCCAGCCTCTGTACCCAAATATCAAATTAACTTTGAGACAGAGTTTGGGGGTGAAATAGAAAAGAATAGCTTTATTGCTCTGCCAGGCAAAGGGGTCACAGTAAGGTAATGTCCTCAATACTGTGCGTCCAAATTTGGAGAGGTTAGTGAGTAATGATTATAATAATGGTTCAAAGAGGTCATGCTCAGCTTGTGGACATTCTTCTGATTGGTTGGTGATGTGGTAAGTGGGAGTCAGAATCACCATGCTTCAGGTTCCCACTGGTCTGGGGTCTCTGTGTTTGTGAGCAGCATACCATTAATTTCTCCAGCCTGGTAGGAGTTTCAGTATCTGCAAAACAGCTCAAACGTATTGTTACATATATATATATATATATATGTGTGTGTGTATGTATACCTGTTCACTAGAACTCAGACAAGGTCAAGGAGGCTAAATGAAACCTATTTCCTGTAACCAAGATGTGATGGTGCAGGAAGGAGGAACCCTTTCCAGGGCCCAAGAGTGGACTCTTGTCTACACTTAAGAAATGAATTATCTAGGAGACAAATGTGCTGACAAAGCTAAAGACTTCACTGGGAACTGGTGCCTGGGTGGACAGCAGCAGCACAGTGAACCCAGAACTGCTCTGTCACATGGCTTGCACACTCAGGTTTTATGGTAATAGAGTTAGTTTCTGGCTTGTCCTTGGCAAATCATTCTGACTCAGGGGCAGAGCCCCACCATGCCCCTTCCTGGTAGAGCACTCACTGCTCAGCCAAGATGGATTCCAAGGCAAAGGATTCTGGGAGGATGCTATGACAGTGTCTCATCTCTTCTTTTGACTTTTCTCAAGTTCTTTTGGTTGGTGGTAGATTGTTAGTTCCGAGTTCTTTACCAGGACCTCCTGTTGTGAGATAACTCATGCAGGTGGTTACTATCAGGCCTGGCCAGGGTGGGCAGGTTGGGTCTGTAGTTCCCAAACCTTTCTGGTCCAGAAAGTTTCTTATGCCCAGGAGCTCCACAGGGTCATGGAAGGATATTGCCTCTCAGCTTTGAAAAACTGTTCCAAAGAGATAAGAGAGGAGACGGGATATATAGGACTTTTGCTGAAGAAAAAACAAACATGTACTTGAGCATCAAAAGATTATTGCTAAGCATACAAAAATGAGATATCTCAAGTTAATAATTTTAATGCCTTTCCAAGAGTCTGGAATCATTAAATTGATTACTTTGACAATGTGTCTTAACTATCTAGGACCAATATTTGGTTTTTCTTTCTCTTAAATTCCCCTCACAGCATTCGGAGAGAATAGGGGACCGCACTGGCTGATGGCATCATGGCTTAATGTCAGGCTGCATTTTTTGCTTACTGATATGACAGGGGACATTTTTTATCTACAAGTGTCAGTTACCTTGACCTCACAGAGCCCTAGTATCACACTAAATATGGATACTTCCTACAAATGATTATTCATACTTGCATACAAGATTATACACACATAAATTAGTAAGCAAGTCCACTCCTTTACACATGTATTTATTTCTCTCTCTCAGATATACACATCAGCATACAAAATGAATAGCATACTTTCACGTTGCACAAAATATCCCTTCAGGTCTAAATATATATACTCTGCCTGCACACGTCATCAGTCATGTCTGACTCTTTGTGACCCCATGGACTGTGGCCCTCCAGTCTCCACTGTGCACAGAATTTTCCAGGGAAGAATATTGGAATGGGTTGCCATTTCCTACTCCAGGGGATGAACTCAACTCAGGGACTGAACCCATGTCTCTTTTGTCTTCTGCAATGCCAGGCAGATTCTTTACCACTATGCCACCTGGGAAGCCCATACATAATCTGACTAACAATAACTTACAGTAATACAGATAAATTTACACTCATGTAATCTCAACCCACATTCTTTTATGTGCATTCAAATCCCATATCTTTGGATTTGTGTGTACAAGGAAGAAAGGAGAATTAGGGGTTAATGCTTCCAGCTTTAGTCTCTAGTCTCAGAGGAAGCTGGTGTGGGTAAGAGGCAGTGGGACCCAGGACGGGTTCAGGGAATTAGTGTCTGGGGGAAGGAAAAGGCTAGACTTTCATAGGTTTTTAAATAGGCTCTAGTAGGTGGTCTCTGTTAAAAGCTAATTTCCAGAAGCCATTTAGAGCTACTTCTGGTCATATTGGAGTTGAGTACCAAAGCAGATCTCAGTGCCCAGAGCCCCATTCATCTCTGTCCATCCCAGGGAGCAGTAGGACTCACAGAGGCTAAAAGGAGCTGGAGGCATGGTGTGCACCATGCAGAATGGCTGGACTCACTGGGGGCTCCCGATCCACAGACCATGACTGCTGATCTCCAGCCTGAGATGAGAAGACTTGCTGCTTGTTCTGTGTCCTCCAGGGAGAGTCTAGAAAAGTAGGAAGACTTCCTCCAAACAGTCCCTCCAGGAAGGAGGTTGGATCTGAACCCCATACCGCTCCAGCTTCATTGTCCTTGGTCTTAGTTTAAATACCCCAGTGTAGGAAAGCAGATTGCAAATTTTTCTGGAGCTATTCCTTAGCAAGTTCTCAACTCATTTTAGTCTATCCATTCAGGTTGAACAACATGGATTAAATTGATACTTTTCCAAGTTAATGATAGTGAAAGTATCAGGTTCATTAGGAACAGAGCAGAAAGTGCAGAGAGGAAAGAGAAGTGCCTCTCAAGGGCTCCCATTTGTCACCTTAGACTTGGGTCACAGGTCAGTTCTGTTCCTACAGTGTCCACCCAGGAAACAAAATCTGTCAGGGAGAAGTCAGGGCCAATAGAATCACATGAGGAAGCTGAGAGGCATCGTTTATGAGGGAAATTTGGTCTGTGAAAAGGTCATTGGAGAGTCTGAGAAACAGATGAATCAGAGGATAAAAACTGGCTTTTCAAAGTGGCTACAGTACATGAGTAGCTGAGAAGAGAGTCATCATCCCTAAACGAGTTTGTGCAACAGGTGAGTTATCTGTTAGGCTCATGGGCAGAAGTCAGTAAAGATGCCATCCTAGAGAATGCAGCTTAAACCCCGAGATGCCAGACAATCGATCAGAAACCTATTCTAAAGGCAACCAGTCCAATGATATAGCAGGGTTTCCGGTTTCAAATGCAGATCTTTCTGTAATTCAGAACTGTAGACAATTGTATAAAATTTCACCTGGTGGCTCAGATGGTAAAGAATCTGCCTGCAGTGCAGAAGATCTGAGTTTGATCCTTGGGTTGGGAAGATCCCCTAGAGGAGGGCATGGAAACCTACTCCAGTATTCTTGCCTGGAGAATCTACAAGGACAGAGGAGCCTGGCAGGCTACAGTCCCTGGGGTTGCAAAGAGTCAGACACAACTTAGTGACTAAGCACTGCACAGCCATACAATTTCACAGGTTCCCTATGTATCTGACTTTTTCAAGACAGGCCAACAGTCTCTGCTGTATCCTACCAGAGTGGTTGTTCCAATCAATCACTACCTATAGAGGCAGTGGTGTGGACCACCAAGATCATTGGTTGTGAGTTATGCATTTGGCACTGAATTATTGTGTGCTGCTGCTGCTGCTGCTGCTGCTGCTGCTAAGTCGCTTCAGTCATGTCCAACTCTGTGTGATCCCATAGATGTCAGCCCACAAGTCTCCCCCGCCCCTGGGATTCTCCAGGCAAGAACACTGGAGTGGGTTGCCATTTCCTTCTCCAATGCATGAAAGTAAAGTCGTTCAGTTGTGTCCGACTCTTCGCGACCGCATGGACTACAGCCCACCAGGCTCCTCCGTCCATGAGATTTTCTAGGCAAGAGTACTGGAGTGGGGTGCCATTGCCTTCTCCAGAATTATTGTGTAGTCTTGGGCAAATCATGTAACTACTCTGAGCTCTATTTTTCTTATTGTAAATAGAGATGCAAAGTGTGTGTAAGACAAATAATAAATGCAAATCTACATTTTGTAGATTTTGTAAATTACATTTTAATCAAAGCAATTAATACTCACTTTGATAAATTATATCTTTAGTCATCATCTTTGCCAGTGCCCAGGGCAAGAGTGAGATGGCCCAAGTATTCTTTTCCAGGTGACCTTCAGTGTCAGTGACTATGTTCATACAAGCAGAGGGTGACACACAAGCAGTAAACAGAAGGAAAGGAGGGAGCCTCTAGCTCAAAAAGAATATATGACTCTTTTGGAAGGTCATGCCAGGCAGATGGGGATAAAACAAAACCTAGGTACCCAGATAATGTGTATGTATTTCTAAATTTTCTTTCTTTTTTAATGTTCTGTGATTTTTTTTAAAACCTAAGCCTATGATCAGATAATTTACAGATTTGGGGTAATTATATATCTCTTCTAGTTGAATCTTTCTAACGAGTAGTCAAAAGCACCTTTGTAAATCACATGTATACAGTAGTTCAACAGTTATGTTACTGAACAGCATCCATGTTTGAAAGATAATCCAGAGTTATAACAGTCAAATTAGACCTTATAAAGAATTCGCAAGCCAAGTTTATAACATATTTTGTCTCAGGGAATTTAAAAGCTTCTGATCTTAAAGATCATCGATAAAATGTCAATAGTGTTAAATGTTCTTCATTTGATGCTAAATATAAACCACACTAAAATGCTTTTCATTAAGTAAAGGAAATTTTTACATAGGAAATTTTAATTCAATTGGCATGTGTGTGCACTCTGTTGCTTTAGGCATGTTGGATTATTTGAGACCCCATGGACTGCAGTCCACCTGTCTCCTCTATCCATGGGATTTCTCAGGCAAAATACTAGAGTGGGTTGCCATTTCCTATTCCAGAGTATTTTCCCAGCCCAGGGATTGAGCCCACATCTCCTGCATCTCCTGCATTGGCAGAGGATTCTTTACCACTGAGCCACCTGCTGCTGCTGCACGACCCCATAGACAGCAGCCCACCAGGCTCCGCCATCCCTGGGATTCTCCAGGCAAGAACACTGTAGTGGGGTGCCATTTCCTTCTCCAAAGCATGAAAGTGAAAACGAAGTCACTCAGTCGTGTCCAACTCTTCCCAACCACATGGACTGCAGCCTATCACACTCCACTGTCCATGGGATTTTCCAGGCAAGAGAACTGGAGTGGGGTGCCATTGCCTTCTCCAACTGAGCCACCTGGGAAGCCCTTAAATTGGCACAATTAAAAAAAAAAAAAACAAAAAAAATAAAGTGAACATTGTCAGTGTATCTTCAGGCCTTGCCTCGACAGGCTAATGAGAACAACTTGAAATCAGGTGAAGCTTACTCTGTTCTATGAGACAGTGAAGGAATCTTCTCAATATTTAAGTATATTAACATAACCGATTATAGAAATCTGAATATAAAGTCAATATCCCATAGGGTTCGAGAAACCATTCACCATTTTTCTGAAAAGCTTAACATTCCTCAATCAAGTTCAGTCATCTCTTTAGAAGGGAAAAACAGTCATAATACTTGCTAACCAGAATTACTATCAAAATTCAAAAATCTGATAATATTCTTCAGCCACAAGCCTGTCTGATTTACTCATTAGTATCTTTTTTCAGATAAGCTAGCAAGTTTTCCCTTTCTCTCTTCATAATACCAGCAAATATCATTTTTGTTCCAGGAATATATTTCTCAGAATTCACCAAGTACTCCATCAGCATCTCTCCCCAGGTGATGCCTTTGTTCTTGTTGGCATCTGTGCAAGATAATGCAACAGGCTGAATTGTCTTTCACCCAAGCAGATCATGGAGATTTGGCCTTGTCTTATGCTTGCCTCCCTTCTTCTCAGTATGGCACTGGGCACACTTCTGAGGAAAAATCTTCTTGCTCTTCTCAACATCACCCATATTTAAGTTGTTCTGTCTCCTTATGTGACCAAGAGGTTCCTGCTCACAAACAGAACATCCTTCTAAGTCTCTGCATTGTCACCCTATCAGAGATAGGGGTGTTTGTTTTGAGTGAACCTGTAACTATTATCAGGCTTCCCAGGTGGCTCAGTGGTGAAGAACCTGCCTGCCAATGCAAGAGACGTGGGTTCAATCCCTGGGTCAGAAAGATTCCTTGGAGGAGGAAATGGCAACCCTCTCTAGCATTCTTGTCTGGAAAATTCCATACAGAGGAACCTGGTGGGCTATAATCCATATAATCAGAAAGAGTTGGACACAACTGCACACTCAGATGAACCACAGCTGTTATCTGAGCTTTGCTTTTGGCTCAGTGGTAAAGAATCCACGTGCCAGTGCAAGAGATATGGGTTTGATACCTGAGTCAGTAAGATTTCCTGGAAAAGGAAATAGTAACCCATTCCAGTATTCTTGCCTGGAAAATCCCATGGACAGAGGAGCCTGGCAGGTTACATTCTATGGGGTCCCAAAAGAATTGTACATGACTTAGCAACTAAACAACAATAGCTATTATCTACGAAGGATGGTAAAGTTTTCAAGTTAGAGAAAGATAAGGTCTGAGCCCTACTTCTTTAATAATGTTAAAAATCTAGAGAATATCATAATTATTTCAGATTTTCCAGAAAATCTTCTTTCTTTTTTGTTTTGTTTTGTTTTAACTACTGGATCTGGAATGAAACATTTGTCCATACCCAGAATTGATTCGTTAAAGGGAATTTGAAAAGATACTCTTCTTGTCTATATACTTCTGTTATGAAGGAGGTAAGAGCTAATTCTTTCAAACAAAGGATAGGTCAACTGAGAGTAAGTAGTGTGAGTGTGGTGAGTAAGAACCAGATGAGTTTTTGTGTCACTTACTCTGAGTTAGATAGTGTTCACATGTGGGATGAGACAGCAGGATTACCCCCATTTAATGCTGGCAAATATTAGCAGAGAATGATGTTCACAAAGTTCTCCCCTGGCCAGCAGGGCAACCACATAATGAGAAATGGACGTAACTGTCTTATGCTCGTGGTGTTCAAGAGGGGGGTTCTGTCAGGACATTTTAAGAAATTGTTGATTGGTTAATGACTCCATTGCTACTGAATAATGACCTTTATTTGTTAGTTTCTTCAGTCAGCATTGATTAAAGTCCTTGTCATCACAAAGCACAGGTTCTAGGAATAGAGCACAACTCAGGGATGACTTCATGAAATTTAACACTTAGGACAGGAATTGGAAAACTATAGCCTGCACCAGCTCCACTTTGCATCATGGTTTTGAGCATAAACTTTTGTTGGAGCACAGCCACACTCACAGGTTATGTATCAGCTATGCCTGCTTTCATGCCACTCAGATAAGCTGATTAGTTGTAACAGATTGTATGGCCCAGAAAGCCTACAATATTGATGATCTGAACTTTAATAGAAAAAGTTTGGTGATCCTACAACTAGGAAGAGCCATACACTAAATTCCTTACACAATCGGTACACAATTGGTCAATCAGATACCTTTGAGTTAAATCCTTATAGTAATTGTCTTAGAGTCAAAACTAACTCCATGTCACTAAATAAACTGCTTAGGGCCTTTAAGCCAAAGAGTTTTCCAAACTGACTTCCACCCTGAAAAGTGGCCCAAGTGTTGTATTGTTGCTGTTCTTTGAATTCTGATGTAGAGGCCACAGCATGGAGGCTGTTTTTTTATAGAACTCTGCCTGTCTCACTTGGATGTCTGCCTGTGTGTATATCTGAATATTTCTGCAGAAGAAGAAAAGGAGATTCTCATGTAAAATGCAAATACACTGACTTTGAATACCCACAACACTGGTCAGTCCAAGTGTGTATGAAGTCCCGAGAAAGACAGGGCACAGGGGGTCGAGGCCTGACTCAACCTCTAACCATCCTGGTGCCCTTGGCTAGTGTGCTTGTCTCCCAGAGACCAGCCCTGTCCTGGGAGAGGTCACAGGGAAAGTACATGCCAACCTCCCTCTTGGGGCCTAAGGAGATGCTGGGGTCCTTAGCTTTGGGAGTCTAGAACCTAACAGCAGGGAGATGGTGAGGTCCTCCACATTCTCATCCCCTGCATAGCCATACCCCTTGAAGAAGCAGGAGCCCTTTTCCAGTGGGAAGAGCAAGGGCAGATCACTGCTCCCCACATCCATAGAGCCTGGGTTCCCAGGAATGGGTTCATTGGTGTGGTGTAAAGAGTCAACTGCCTCCCTGAGGCAGGGCTTCCCAAGTGTGATGGAGGGATCTATGAGAAAGGTCAAGTGAATCGGTTGTTGGTTTTAAGTCGAACAGAGGGAAAGAATTACTATGACATTATTTTCCAAGATAGCTTTCCTTCAGCAGATTCTACTTTCAGAATTTATAAAATATTGTACTTGCAACTAGCATGTTCTGACCCTATTTTCAAGGATATAAATATGAATAAACATGAAGGTTAGCAATGTATTATATTGCAAAATTTTATTTGTTAAAATACCTGAATTCATTGTAGCTTACCATTAAGCCCAGTTCTTCCATTCAAAGGATTATAAATAATAATACCAATTTAATGCTATCACCTGCAGAGACTAGATCACCTTTCCAATGGAGAAACATTAACCATCCTATGATGCTGACTTCAGGGAACAATTCTTCTCATCCTGTGTCCTTCATCCTGCTTGGGATCCCAGGACTGGAGAATTCCCAGTTTTGGGTTGCCTTTCCATTCTGTGCCATGTATGTTGTGGCTCTAGTCGGCAATATCACTCTCCTTCATGTAATCCGAACTGACCCCACCTTGCATGAGCCCATGTACCTCTTTCTGGCCATGCTGGCTACCACTGACCTGGTCCTCTCCACTTCCACACAACCTAAAATGCTGGCCATATTCTGGTTTCACGATCATGAGATCAAATACCATGCCTGCCTCATCCAGTTGTTCTTCATCCATGCCTTTTCTTCAGTGGAGTCCGGATTGCTCATGGCTATGGCCTTGGACCGTTATGTGGCTATCTGCTTCCCACTGCATCACTCTAGTATCCTGACTCCCTCTGTCGTGGGTAAACTGGGGGCAGGTGTGATGATGAGAGGGCTGCTGTGGGTGAGTCCTTTCTGCTTCATGGTGTCCAGGATGCCCTTCTGCCCCAGTCGGATCATCCCCCAGTCATACTGTGAGCACATGGCTGTGCTGAAGTTGGTGTGTGCTGACACTAGAGTTAATCGTGCATATGGGCTTTTTGTGGCCTTCTCTGTAGTTGGCTTTGATATTATTGTCATCAGTGTATCCTATGGAATCATTTTGAGAACTGTTCTGGGGTTACCCTCAGGGGAAGCTCAGCTCAAAGCTTTTGGCACATGTGCCTCCCATATCTGTGTCATCTTGGCTCTTTATATCCCAGCCCTCTTTACTTTCCTCACCCACCGCTTTGGACATCATGTGCCCCAAGTAGTACATGTCATGTTTGCTATTCTCTATCTCCTGGTACCTCCCATGCTCAACCCCATCATCTATGGAGTTAGAACCCAACAGATCAGGGATAAGGTTATTCAAGGATGTTGTAGAAAAGACCCCCAACTCAAAGCATAGGGTTTTAACCACCCCAAGGTCCCCACTGTTAAGGCATTGATGATATAAATGCATAAAGTGTGTCAGGATGTCACTTTTTTTTTTTCAAATTTATTGAGTTATAGTGACTCACTCAGTCATGTCCAAATCTTTGCAACTCCATGGGCTGTAGCCCGCTGGGCTCCTCTGTCCATGGAATTCTCCAGTCAAGAATACTAGAGTGGGTTGTCATTTCCTTTTCCAGGGGATCTTCCTGATCCAGAGATTGAACCTTGGTCTCCTGTACTATAAGCAGACTCTTTACCATCTGAGCCACCAAGGAAGTCTGTATTGAGGTATATGTAACATATAAATATTTGCACATATTTCAGTTCAGTTCAGTCGCTGTGTCCAATTCTTTGTGACCCCATGGACTGCAGCACACCAGGCTTTCCTGTCCATCACCAGTTCTTGAAGCTTACTCAAACTCATGTCCATCGAGTCAGTGATGTCATCCAACTATCTCATCCTCTGTCTCCACTTCTCCTCCTGCCTTCAATCTTTCCTAGCATCAGCTGCTTTTCCAATGAGTCAGTTTTTCACATCAGGTAGCCAAAGTATTGGAGCTTCAGCTTCAACGTCAGTCCTTTTAATGAAGATTCAGGACTGATTTCCTTTAGTATGGACTGGTTGGATCTCCTTGCTCTCAAAGGAACTCTTGAGAGTCTTCTCTAACACCACCATTCAAAAGCATCAATTCTTTGGAACTCAGCTTTCTTTATAGTCCAACTCTCACATCCATACCTGCCTACTGAAAAAACCATAGCTTTGACTAGATGGACCTTTGTTTGTAAAGTAATTACTTTTTAATATGCTGTATAGGTTGGTCATAGTTTTTCTTCCAAGAGTAAGAATTTTTTAATTTCACGGCTTCAGTCAACATCTGCAGTGATTTTGGAGCCCCCCCCCCAATAAAGTATCTCAGTTTCCATTGTTTCTCCATCTATTTGCCATAAAGTGATGGTACCAGATGCCATGATCTTAGTTTTCTGAATGTTGAGGGGTTTTTTTAGTACTTTATTCTACTTTACAATACTGTATTGGTTTTGCCATACATTGACATGAATCAGCCACAGGTGTACATGATCTCCCAATGCTGAAGCCCCCTCCCACCTCCCACCCCACACCATCTCCCTGGATCATCACGTACACCAGCCCCAAGCAACCTGTATCCTGTATTGAACATAGACTGATGCTTCATTTCTTATATGTTAGTATACATGTTTCAGTGCCATTCTCCCAAATCTTCCCACCCTCTCCCTCTCCCTCAGAAGCCAAAAGTCCATTCTATACCTCTTGATTGTTGAGTTTTAAGCCAACTTTTTCACTCTCCTCTTTCACTTTCATCAAGAGGCTCTTTAGT